>CAJQZN010040341.1:40305-61531 GCA_907164685.1 Colias eurytheme
GGTACTAAATGATTCGTTCTACTGTTTGTGCAAATAATGATTAGATATATTATTCGCTCGGTTATTTACAAAATAGGACATGAATACAAATGCAAACTAAACCTTAAAATTCTGTAGCTATAGTGGCCATGCTGGATAAATCGTCCCTCGTGGAAGCTAAATGAAGCAATTCTTCAAAAAGCAAGTCATTCTATTTTATTTCTTGAGGGCTTTTATCAGAGAACGTGTTTTGTTAAAATATTGTAGTTTTCTCTTTTCACATGAAAATATTTATTCTTGATGCATATGAGGTACATACATGGTACATAATATCATTTTACGTAAGTAAGACATAAACATCACGATATTATTTAAATTAAATTTGAACATTGGACAATATGCAAATAAATTAGGTAAGTATTCTTTTAAATTAAATTTCGCTTATCGAGGATTCAATTTATTAAAATAACTCAATTTTAACCGCCACAACGTGGTTACTTTGAGTAACTTCAAAATTAAAGACTGCAAAGAAAAGTATCTAAAAAGTGAACTACACTTCATTTTCCGGCTTCTTTCAAAGGCCTACGTCGTTTGTCGAAGAAACTAAGTTGTTACAAAAAGTTAGACTGCGAGTGATGAAGGTTCAGGGTAAAATAGTACCGGCATTTACATGTTATCGAGGTTTTTTTATAAAAACCATAGTGTAGTATCTACCTAAGTAGTTTTAATTTGGCATTACGTTTTGTAAAGTACCTATTGTAAATTCTATGCGTAGTAACTAGTCTATCGCTACAAAGTATAGCAAATGTGAAAATAGTCCGATGATAGTTTTTTGAAGTGAAACTTCTTTATCGGGGTTGGAAAAAAATTTAGTGGAACGTTTTTTCGTTACGCGTGACATTTCTCCGTTACGCGCCATCTTTTTCTTATCCCTACCACGCGTGATTCGACGTATTTCTGTAAAGTTGCATAATATAGTATTTTATTTTTTGAAAAATAAGGTCATAAAGAAGTTTCACTTCTTACGTGTACTAGTTGTGTATAACTATATACTTAATGTGTGCACGCACACATTATTTTTCTTTGTAAGATTATGAAATAATAAACATATTTTAAAATAATAAACACTAAAAGCCTTAAAAATTTACCTATAACAATTAAAAAAGGTAGTAAAACCAGGATTTACATAGGAAATAGATATCCATATCTAGCGGACATAGAATTTCAGATAGCGTTCCCATTGAATATTTAGAGGCGGTTTTATCGGATTTGCGGACAAGAAATAGTCAGCTCGGATTTGCATTTTAATCCTATTTCCTGTAGCTTTTTAATCTAGAAAGAAATCTATTCAACTTAAAATAAATGTAATATTTCTAAGTTTGTAGGAAATTATTGAACTTTGTACATAATATTAGCGCGAATTCAATTGTCCCGGCTGCGACTGGAATAAATAAAAGTTACACAATCACTCAAAATTGTTTTAACCATTCAATGCAAATTAATAAAAAAATTATTATCAATCACATAATATTATTGTTTTGAAAAATTTTGGTTTTTCAGCAAAAAGCCAACATCACGCGGTGTTCCCAGGCGGTCACCCATCCAAGTACTGACCGCGCCCGACGTTGCTTAACTTTGGTGATCGGACGAGAACCGGTGTATTCAACGTGGTATGGACGTTGGCGAACATTATATTGAAATTATTGATCTTGTCAAACTTTTCTTGTCAAATACTTCTCTCTTAATATTATGGTATCTCGTTTGGTATATTATGTACAATAAAAAAATATACACACATAATTATTTATATTAATAGCATGTTTACGTTATGTGTTAATTATAAAATTCAAAGTAAACTGAAATATTATGTTGTTGCCGGTAAGCGCCATCTAGTTTAAATATAAAGAAATTCTAACTATGAATACATTTCGGTGGTTCAAGGCATGTACGTGATACAGCGTAATTGCAATAGATGGCGCTGATATAAATTGATGAATAACCAAAATACTATTTTCAAGTTGTTCTATTTAAAATTATTAAACTGATTTCTTCAAAAAACCTAGAAATAAAAAATATAATGCACGTAATAAAAATATAAAAAGAGATTTTGAAGATCTAATGTATTTAATTCTTGAGGCTTTAATTTTATAATTTCAGAATCCTTATCGCCAACGTCCATACCACGTTGAATACACCGGTTCTCGTCCGATCACCGAAGTTAAGCAACGTCGGGCGCGGTCAGTACTTGGATGGGTGACCGCCTGGGAACACCGCGTGATGTTGGCCTTTTTGCCTTTTTTTTCTATTTTACAGTCATTGTTCAGTATTGTTATTTTCTTTTTTGTTCACAATATTTAAATAGATTAACCACACAGTCTACAAATTATGTGAGTATTAATGTACATAATATTGTTTCTCTTGCGATTATAGATTTCTAAACTAATTTCAGCTGTAAAACACCAGCTCTTTGAAAATTTACCTACCATTGTTTGAGTAAGTAAAAACAGTGTACTTACCTATGTATAGATTTATGAGGTAAAATAAAAAATAATCATTATTTATACGTAAGTATAATACCTATATTCTATTAAAGAAATGTTTCATTAGTTAATCAATAGTAGATAGGTACATAGGTAACAAAATTGAAATATTAATATTTAATGTGTTTTATAATAGTCCGGGATACATCGCCCATTTTTGCAAGTGATTACTATCAAGCTAATTTTTCGTGAGTAGCTTTATTTTGATGAGATGCCCAATAATTTCATGTACGAAACTCTCGATTGTGGTAGCTTACAGAGGTAACAAGGATAAAAAATTTTGATTTGACGGTTCTCAAATATTTATTACGCAATTTGTAGGACAATATGTCTGTTGAATTATATAAGTATTAAATAAGTGAAAATAAAAAAATCAGCTGGTTAGTAATCATTTATGATGACTTAGTTATCGATACACATTGGAAAGGGGGACTCTTTGATCAAACCATAGATTTTGTAGGACAAATATTTTTTCGAATAATTTAGATAATTATCTTGAGATTGAACAAAAAAAAACATTCAGTTAGTAATTAATATTTGAGAACCATCAAATCAAAATATTTTATCCTTGTTTCCTCTGGTAGCTACCACAATCGAGAGTTTCGTACATGAAATTATTGGGCATCTCATCAAAATAAAGCTACTCACGAAAAATTAGCTTGATAGTAATCACTTGCAAAAATGGGCGATGTATCCCGGACTATAACACAACCTGTTCATAAAACAAATCATAATAAATGTGCAAATAATTCTCATTTATGATTACAATAATATGGAATTAGAATGTATGATTTTCGTGTACCATACAAAGTATAAAATTTCATTGGTTGTAATCAACAAAATCGTAGAAGCTTTTTTGCACATGTCTTTTTTTCATTTTATTCTGTCTTTATTTTTTTCTCCCATTACGTAGAGCCTTATAGTCTGAGATCTCACTGAGATAATTTTAGTTCACCTTATATTTAAATATAAATAATAATTTTTATGCTGTTACCGTATATATATACAGTCTTGTACTAGATCTGTGTATATAGTTAGTGGAATAGGCAATAGACGGCGGCAGATGTCAGACGTCGCGTTCTCTTGCTCATAGGTCTTGCTTTTGGACCGTCATGTCAGATCGGATGGACGTTCACCATTTTGCGTAGAAATAATTGTTAACATTTATTATTAGATTTTGATTGTTCTTTGGAAGTATTTTGTTTAAGAAAATAAGAAATAACCGTATAAAAGGCTAATTATACATTTAACACTAATATTATATTGTATCCTAATAAGCGTCTAAAGTCAAAATATATTCTCATGCCTAAATCTGCTCTAACAATTTACTAATACTTATCTACTTGCTTCAATTCATAATGTAACAATAACGTTAAATATAATTATTTACAGGTATGAATATTGGCTGTATTAAAAAACACAGTTTTATCTGTGTGAATATAAAAATTAAGTCCAGTGCATTCGAATCCATAGAAAAATGTATTCCTCGTGCAGGACTTCAATTCATACATTTTTATGATATTAATTGGACTGCAGTAATGTATATTTTGATGAATGAATATAATTTAAAAAAAAATCTTTACCAAAAAACAATCCAATAATTTTAAAAACTACATCGCCAACGTCCATACCACGTTGAATACACCGGTTCTCGTCCGATCACCGAAGTTAAGCAGCGTCGGGCGCGGTCAGTACTTGGATGGGTGACCGCCTGGGAACACCGCGTGATGTTGGCTTTTTGCCTCTTATTACTTGTCTTTTTATTATTATTTCATGAGTTACATACATTTAGTTTACACCATACACCAACGTGACGTCTTAAAAATCTTTATGATTACTAATCCTACAATAATTAATGTAAAAATCATGAGTTTATTTCAAATTATTATGTCACAAAATAATATCAGTTGGATAAAATAATTCCACTTCTGGATCTCGGACTATAAATGTAAAATAAAATAACGAGATGTGTTCCGTAAACCTAAATCAGCCGCGAGGCCTCCATCAGCTGATTTGCTCCTTCCATTGATAAAAGCAAATTGTATTTTTCAACCCGTTTTAAGCCTAAGTGTACCTATTCAGAGTTTCCCGTGTTTTTGTTCTGTTTTTAGTATTTGTGAAGCTTTTAAATTGTAAATACGCTCAAAAGTAAATTTGTTTTATTATGGGTAATACCACTGGAGTCTGGACGGATTTGAATAAGATTTTACAATAATAATAATTATAGTCTCACAAACTTTCATAAGATAGAGCTTATGGTAAATACCTATTTATTAAAAAAGTGTTATAGCTTTTCTCTAAAATCGTTAAAAAAACGAAGCACGAAATTCATAACTTACCTAATTCATCTTCCAATATACAGAGTAGGTACTTGTATAAATGAACAATAATTAATTGGACATACTGTATACAAAACATGACACCTTAATTTACAAATTTATTCATTTCTTTCACAACCAAAAGCATTTGCTGTAGCCTGTAAGCTTATCAGAGTTTACTTCACGCAATGCCATAAACCGTAGCCGTTTGACATTATTTTTAGCGGTGCGATAAAAGCCTTCGGGTTAACGGCTTCACTCGCAATACTTGAAATAAAAAACAAGGTGATAAATACAGTGGTTAGATGTAGGTTTTAGCTAGGTTCGAATAGGAAGCTTTAGTTTATTGGACAATATCATCAATTTAACATATGAACGAAATTATGTTGGTCATGTAAGTTACTAATATCAGAAACAAGAACGAATAATATTATAAAGAGGAAAGGTTTGTACCTATGTATGTATTTGTATGTTTGAACAAACGGTTTGCACGCATAAACTACTGAACCGATTTTGATGAAATTTGGCACAGATAATCTTTAGACCCTGAGAAAGAACATAGGCTACCTTTTATTGCGAAATATGTACCATGGGCGAAGCCGGGGCGGACGGCGGACCCGGATGTATAAACTCAAAGTAACGTCATAACTCATTAGTAGGTACAGATTGTTCTTCATTATAAAAATCAACTCACAAAAGATTTATACATAACTAGCTGTGCTCCGCGGTTTTACCCGCATTGCTCCGCTCTTGTTGGTCTCAGCAACATGATATAGGTACATATTTTCGCCGCCGCCTTCGGTGACTTCCTCGATAAATGAGCAATACACCGAAAAAAATTTTCAAATCGAACCAGTAGTTACAGAGATTAGCGCGTTCAAACAAACAAATTCTTCGCCTTTATAATACTAATATAGATTATTGTTTTTGTTATGACTCCCTTCAATTTTTACTAGAGATAACTAAATAGTTATAAACAATATTTATTCTATAACTAAGTAGAAAACTATATTTAGATGATGTTTAACGTCTTATTTTTAGATAATAATATACATAATTAGATCTTAGATCGGTCAAAACCTTGGGATGTAACGAACGATTTGAGCAATCTAAGGGTTATCGAAAAACAATATAAATAAAACGTTACATTTACAGCTAGGGACCAGGGATAACGTTTGTGTTGTCTGATTGTCAATATTATAGCTATAATAATAGAATTTCACAAGAGGGACCCGAAATCTGAGGTTTTAAATGTTTACTGTTTAGTTATTCACAAGACTTAAAAGTCGATAATCTAGATTATACCAATGATGATTAGGCAATATATATTCGTATGGTATTTGAAGTTTTAGATGTATTTACAATTGAAATATTTTTTTACTTATATATGTATATTTTTTGAGATAAAAAAAATTACATTTTAATAAGCACAATAATTTTAGTACATCAAATTCAATTGAATGATTACTTACTCATTTTTGTAAGATTTTTTCATCGATTGTTATTGTACATAATTATTTTTTCCAAAAAAGATTATATAAATTGAACAGCTGCAGTTGTATTAACAATAGTTCATTAATTTCAGTACATACATCGCCAACGTCCATACCACGTTGAATACACCGGTTCTCGTCCGATCACCGAAGTTAAGCAACGTCGGGCGCGGTCAGTACTTGGATGGGTGACCGCCTGGGAACACCGCGTGATGTTGGCTTTTTGCCTTTTTAAATTAAAATTTATTTAATTTTATACCTATTTGAATCATGTTAAATTAATAATTCCCTTTGCAAAAATAAACAGAAGTTTTTAAAGTACATCTTATGTTGTTTCAGATTTTTCAAGCTATAAAAACTAAAAAGCAGTATTGGACCACTCAATTCTTAAAATTTATTTTGTATGAAAAACAAACTTCCTTCAGAATCTTAATAAACAAGCTTAGCAAGGTAGGTATTTGAAATTTTGAAGTTTTACGAACACGTTTAAAATTCCGTTTTCAGCTATTCTCTTACAATATCCACTTCACTATAAACTTCACAAGGCCTATAAAATCACATGTCTGCATGGAAAATATTCCTTACAACAAAGAGTTTTAAAAATATAAGCTTGCGTGAATGGCGCTAATAAAACCCCCATTCAAGCCTTTCAAAGCTATTCCAATTTGGCTGGATCGTAAATTTTAAAGGTTGTAAAAATATGTTATAGTCTGTGGAACCGCTAGTGATGTTTTCGACGTTTTTTTCCCCGCGGATTTTTCAGTAACGAAATATTATTCGCAAATAAAATAAGGATTTATATTGGGAGCTTAGTTTTTGAATGGTTAAATTTATAGGTACTTTTTTGTTAAATATGTATATTGTTACTTAAGCCTGAAATCCTATTACCTAAATCTATTTTTTAAATGTTGAACATTGTAAAATAAAATGTTGGTATTATTTAAATAATTAACAGAATTCAAGTTTACCAAAAATCCTATTTTTTAATGAATGAAGTTAAATGGATATATAAGGAAAAAGATACAATCCCAAAATATTATATTTGACAAATGAAGACTAACCTCATTAATTATCTAACCATTTTATTTATTATACTTACAAAAATAATCTCACATTCGCAGTCGGTTAATTATAAAACACGCTATGTAAAATGTAAATTAACTGCACTCGACTCGCAGTAAAATTAACAATAGCGTTTAATTCATAGTAAAAAATAAATTAAGATTGTATCGGTGCAAGCACGCGGCTTGCATAAATTGCAAGCAGACGTTATAATGCACCATTTTAACAAGCTTTAATTTGCTTCATATTGTAGGTTTCTGCCCGTGGCTTCGCCTGTGCTGGTTTTGAACTTGACAAATTATATACCTACTAGTATCCTCTTCGAGATAAAATATAATGAAAAGCTGTGCAGTAGTTTTTAGTTTGTGATCAGACATACAGATAACCAGCAGAGGTAATGTTGATAATATCAATCATCACAGTATATTTTGGGTGTTTTATTATTTTTATACAGTTTTGTTTTACAAATCACTTTGGGAAAGAGAAAAGGTAACTTAAAAATGCAAGAAACACCCCACAAAATCCTGTAAAAGCGGGTAATTCACCATGACAGATAAAGCCAAGTCAAGTCACGATCCGCTTTGAATAAAAATAAAATAAATCACCTGCCAACTTAGCTGTCAAGTTCACCTAATTCGCCAATAATGAAAATGAAGAGTCATGGAACAGTATTTCTTTTTAGTTTAGTTAATTTTTAATCAATACAACCCTTTTTTTACTACTACCTAGTAAAATGATACGGTTGCATAATATTTAACATGGCTGAAACCATTTTTAAAGTTTTAACACGCTTTCATTTGCTTTATCTGTATGTTAGTAAGTTAATATATTCATATGTAACCGACTTTAGACTCAATTTCGACTCTCTTTAAATAGACAGATTCAATTCAAGTTTTGCACACTTTTCAAGGATTAGTGGCATACAATAATTTCATGAATCAATCGTATAGAAGCATATTTCATATTTTTAGTTTTAAAAACTATAGTAAGAGAACACCACCGCCCATGAAAATTTGTAGAGCCTCTACAAAATATATGACAGATTTAAAATGATAATAGATAATCTATACTAATATTATAAAGAGGAAAGGTTTGTATGTATGTATGTATGGTTTTCACGCATAAACTACTAGACCGATTTTGATGAAATTTGGCACAAACAATCTTTAGACCCTGAGAAAGAACATAGGCTACCTTTTATTGCGAAATATGTACCACGAGCGAAGCCGGGGCGGACCGCTAGTAGATAATAAAATTATAAGACCATTTGAATAGTTTGTATGTAGGGTACTGTTTCAGGCCCCTGTCTGAAACTACAATAATTTATTCCAGGCGAATTTCTGCCTCCTATTGCTTCCCTTTTAAACCTTTTTTTCGCAAACATGTAGTATCTTATGTCCTTCATAAAAGTACCATCAGCAGAATCACTCGCATGTATAATATTTTATGCTAGTTGTGCCGCACGGTTTCACCCGCATTGCTTCGGTCCTGTTGGTCTTAGCGTGATGATATATTATAGCCTATAGCCTTCCTCGATAGAATGGGCTATCTAACACCGAAATAGTTTTTCAAATCGGACCTGTAGTTCCTGAAATTACCGCCTTCAAACAAACAAACAAACAAACTCTTCAGCTTTATAATATAGATTGTTTGAAACATAATATTATTATCCTTCACGTTTGGACATCTCATGAGAACCTTAGCGTCCACTTATAAATATTAAATAGACATCAAAGGTCCGTCACAACTGAACGAATCAAATATAGTATTTATATGAAATATTTGCGATTATAATGATACCTTTGATCCTTTGATCTCATCTCTAGGTGGGGAAAGGGATCTGCTTGCTGTAATAAATTTCAATACACAAGTGGCATTAGATTATTTGTGTGAAACTATATTCTTAAATTATTATTGTTTAAAGTCAGTATTTTTTATATTAAAAATTAAAAAAGAAAGCTATAGAACATGATGTATTTTTAAAATGCATTTCAGCTTAGAATACAAGACAATTATCTTATTCCTATTTCCTACACAAACCTTAAATTGTATGAATTCTTGGTTAGTTAGTTTATTTCATAGCATAAACAAAAGGGCTTAACGATTTACTAGTACATAAATAGCATCTGAAATAGAACACAAAAGTCGCCTGATTTATATCACTACAGTCTGTAGTCTGTAATTAATCGTTATTTTTACAAATCTCTCCGCGAAACCACCATTCAATTGGACTGTGATTACATTAAACAGCGATGAGCGATAAGCGGAAGCGTTTAATTAACAGCTAAAGAAGACAATCCGCACGTATCATGTTACGTATAGTAAAAGTAAAAACTTAGTTGTTATTTTAATTATTATAACATTTTATTCAAAAACCGTACAAAATATTTTTGTGAGACTGTAAAAATAAAAAGATATACCAACGCGAATAATGAGACGAAAACTGCTCTTGACTTTAAATGGCTCCATAAAATTTCAAATATATATATACAATTATATATACCCAATTGAAAACTTCTATAAACAATGTGCAAATATGTACATCAATTAAATACTCAATAAAACGCTATATCTTCCGCTAATCTCAGACCGCTCTTTATTGAACCGGCCCGTTCCAGTTAAAGCCGGATAAATGCGGCGCGAGCTCGACTTTCACCCTCATTACGAGCTTTATCAAATTAAGTAGCGCTTTTTCCTTTTTAATTCACCACGTTCCAACTGAGCTTCATTTACGTAAAGGTTACGCTTATGTATATTTAACGGGAAAAACATTGTTTTTGGTTTATTTATTTCATGGCAATTTGCCGCTATTTTGCAAGACAAGGGTAAATCTCACGTATTTTCGTTAACAATGACCATCAAATAAATCGTCTCGTCTATCTTATGTTTGAAACGCAGAATTTATTAATATATGGATGGATGAAATTTGTCTCAATGTGTTTCAATATTCATTTTCTTTGACAAAATTATAACTGTATTACATAGCGTAGAAACAAAACTAATTAAACTTAGGTATATCAATGCGAAAGTACAAGTTCAAAACAGGGTAACTGGAAACTCAGGCATTGGGTAACGAAATAATATTCGAGTACGTTGTTAGAAATTAACACGTTCACTGCGGCATGTCCAGTATCGGGCCATCAGCGACTACACCACAGTGCGGCGCCCAAAATCGCAGTTTTCACCGTGGTGCGGCGAGGTTTTTTATATGTTAATCAATGACTAGAAAAGAGACAAATATATTTTTGTGATCACAGTTTGAAGTAGGACTCAATTTCGTTTAAAAATCGTATGGCAAAATATTGGACCAACGCATAGAAAAGAAACCGTTTCTTTTGTATGCGGCATGTCAAATATTTTGCCATGGACAAGCACCTCATGCCGCACTGTACTGCGAGCGCGCCGCGTGTCAGTCTCGCATAGTGATGCACCAGGACCGAAGCACTTTTCTTTTGAGTTTTTTTAAATGACAATGATACCTTAAAGGCTTTAGTTTTTTTACTTTCTTTTATTTCGTAGCATAAATGCAAAAATGTGATGACAGTTGTGAAAATAATATAAAACATTAAAACAAAAGTTACTGAACAAATTAAAACAAAAGTTACTGAACAATTTCCTGATAGTACTCTATCAAGTACCTTGTTTTATATGTGTTTTTTTTTGTATCGACGATCTCGTTATCTGTTAACAAACAGACTGAAATATACAAAATTGATTTATATCGATATCGATGTTTTATTTTACAGTGTTTCCCATCGCTATTACTGTAAACATGCCGTATCAACGCAGTGCGGGATGGCAAATAATTTTTCACAAAATCAGGGGTTTACATTTTCCCTCATATCTTTTAAACTATTCGGTCAAACTAAAAGCTATTCATGCGGTATATACTAGACTATATATACTATTATCTGAAAAAAAAAACTTTTGAAATATCTTGAAATTTCATGAAATTATTAACCTTCAAAGTCAGAAGGTGCGATGTGATAAAAATGGCTCATGACGCACAGTGGTGAACTTGCCGATGTGAAGTATGGAAGACATGCCGCAACAACGGTAAGTTTGGCATTTTAGGTGCCGCAGTGAACGTGTTAAGTTAGTTTAATCTCAAGAATCATATCAAAAAGCTTAGGTTGCTATAACAATAGTTTCAAACCTAACTATTTATACATCCCGAAATACCCATTATTCTAAATTATGCAAACTAAAGATAGTTAAAAATCTCATCATCAAATCCTTTTAAAATCTCTGACACAAGATCGATAATACCACAGAATATGCACATTGTAAAAAAGAATAATTCTAAAATGGTAATTCGCGATCCCAGTGAGGACGGATTCTGGCAATGTCAAGTTTTGAACAGATAAAAAAATAAACAGCTTTTTAACTTTTAAAGTCATCATCCTTACATCTTTCAGTCACCATCTTGAGATCCTTACAACTGCCTACAATTTAACCCGAGTCAATCTCATTAAATGGAAACAAACAGTTCATTCTGTTACAGACCTGGTACGCCTCATCAACCACGGCTTTCACAAGATCAAACCGAGACAATCGATTGAAGTGCACTTGCGAGATGCTTGGCATTAAGGAAATGTAGGCAAATTTATTTTTAAGTGTATTTATTGATTACTACTGTGCCCGGTTTTACCCTCATTACTCCACTCCTATTGGTCTTAGTGTGATGATATTATATTATAGCCTTCCTCGATAAATGGGCTATCTAACATTGAACGAGTTTTTCAAATTGGACCCGTAGTTCCTGTGATTAGCGCGTTCAATCGAACAAAACAAACTCTTCAGTTTTATTATGTTAGTATGGATAATAGGAATTATAGGATATTTTTTCTATAATTTTAATTTATTCTATACTAGCTTACCGCCCGCGGCTTCGCCCGCGCAGTCAAAGAAAAACCCGCATAGTTCCCATTCCCGTGAGATTTCCGGGGTAAAACCTATCCTATGTCCTTTCGCGGGTATCAAAATATCTCTATACCAAATTTCATGCAAATTGGTTCAGTAGTTAAGGCGTGATTGAGTAACAGACAGACAGACAGAGTTACTTTCGCATTTATAATATTAGTATGGATTATGTACATGTCTGTTACCAGTTACCACACTGACCGAGCTGCTTCGGGCAGCAATTGCTTCGCAAGGCTGCTCGCGCTGGGGTGGGTGGGTCCAACATTTATTTTCAAAATTTTATTCTAAAAATACATAAAATTTTGATATCGGCAGCAGTTATAGGAAAATCAAATCAAAGTTGAAAGTTTAATACACTCCTACTTGAACTACACAAAACTGTAGAATCGCAAAGGTTTCGAGGGATTGAAACTATTTCGCGGTAATCGATACGAAGTAATGGAGTGGTAAGCAAACTGCATACCCCGGTCAGTTAAACATTCCTAGAGTGTACGGTGACAATATAATTTGTGCTGCAGGGGATAACTATAAACTTCTGTTATATGTAGAAAAATTTACATTTTTAGATAGTATTTTCTGAAGTTAATCATTCAAATAATTTGTTAATGCCATATAAAATAAACACATGGAAATCCGAGCGTAGAAAGTTATAACTTATTAGCTATATATATTATATCTCAATGACTACGCGGGCGAAGCCGCGTGCGGATATCTAGTTTTTAATAGTTTTCATTGTATACAAAACAATGTGAATTCAGTGCTTATTTAATTGTATTATAGTTATCAATTTATATTTATATATTATTATAGTTGTTTCTTTAACATTACAGCATAACATTTTACTGTCCTACTTTTACTTAAATCATAGTCACCATCACATATTCAAAGTCAGACAGCGTATTGTCCATAGCCTATAGTTCTGTTCTCGGTGGAACAAACAGCTACCTTTGTTCGATTTCAATAGCGTAATGTAAACAATTGTTATATATTGCTTTGTAGATAGTAAAGAAGAGTAAGAGACTCTTCAGGTTATTTCAGTTCGTTATAATAATAGTATATCGTTATATAATTTTACTAGCTTTCCGCCCGCGGCTTCGCCCGCTTTGTCTAAAATATAATAAATTATATACTAAAACCTTCCTCTTGAATCACTCTATCTATTAAAAAAACCGCATCAAAATCCGTTGCGTAGTTTTAAAGATTTAAGCATACATAGGGACACAGGGACAGAGAAAGCGACTTTGTTTTATACTATGTAGTGATAGTGATAGTTCAGTTTCTCGTGATAGATTCCAAAAATTTGGTACTAAAAATATTTTGTGTTAAATAAAACACATAATTAAGATTACTTACCAAAACTAACATTATCTATAAAGACGAAGGGTTTGAATTTTGTTTTTTTTTTCGATTTAACCTATAACCTACTTGATCAGTGTGAACAAGTACATTTTTTACGTTTAAAAAACTACATCATCTACATTTTCAGCCAATTTTATTATTATCTACCAATTTTAAAATCGGTCTAGAATTTTTTCTGTGTTGGTGAATTTGAGACAAATGGCTAGTAACATACATCAATGATTCAGTGCTTTACAATCCTATTTCTCCACACATTAAAAGAATCAACTAAAAATAATACTAGTACAACTGTTTCAATTACAATTTAGCACTTAAACCTTGAATACCATTCAATACTGGCTGAGCAAATTCTCATTGGGATTCAGACGTTGCTAGCATTGACCACAGTGAGGTACACATACCGCACAAACAGACAGTATCCACTTACATTTGTATACAGCTTAGGTCAAGCAATGTCTTAGTTTACCTGTATGTAAATTAACAAGTTGTTTACGAACAAACGTTGAATATCTATACTTCTATACTAATCTTACAAAGAGGAAAGGTTTGTAATTATGCATGTATGTATGGTTTTCACGCATAAACTACTGGACTGATTTCAATGAAATTTAGCACACATAATATAGAGGGTAACTTGGATTAACAAATAGGTTTTATCCCGGAAATCCCAAGGGAACGGTAGATACGCAGGTTTTTCTTTGAAAACGCGGGCGAAGCCGTGGGCGGAAAGCTAGTAATGAATAATCATAAAATGTTACATATAAATTGCACAGTCTTATAGAGATTTAAATTGATGAGATAAATATACAAATTAAGTTTTTATTTTTACAATAGTGATTTGACTTTTTGTCCGTTAAACCCTTAGTTAAACCTGAGTTACTGGTTTAGATTCATAATATGTACCGATGGATACTAGGATAGAAGAATATATGTAGTTTAAACCATACGATAAGCTACAGCAGGAATAATAAGATTCTGATGCTGTTGATTATGACGATGATATAAATGTTATTTGATCATCACTAAACATGTTTAAGAAAAAAATTCTAACTTAAACTCATGCATACCCAGTAGCAGTACCCTTAACAGTTAATTTAGACCTTAATTAATAAAAAACCTTAAACATTCCTATTCCAAATACAAGCTTACTAAGGTAATTTACAAGAAAATACCACAAAATGTGGCAAAATTATGTCCATTTATGCACTTGATGTTCAACTATTAAAATATCGTCAGAGCATTAACTTAACATAACTTTGTAAAGGAGAACATACTTCGTAAAGTTAGAGGTACACCGATGTGGTTGTACAAAGCATTTTGCTTAGCTTGTATAAAGCTTTATATAAATAAGTTATTAACTATTGTAAAGATAGTATATAATAATTCAAAATTACAAGAATATTTCGTATATTAGAATTAAAAGAAATTACGTTTTAAGGCAATTACACGGTTCAACGACCTTAATGATTCTGTCACTACATTTGAATTTGTTTTTTTAACCGCCCTCTATAAGAGCGAGCGCCCACGAGCAACTTTGTCTCCGCAACAATTTTGTCTCCGCAACTATTTTGTCTCTCCAGCCATGGGCTAGTATGAAAGTGCGCGTACGTAGCGACGCAACTCCCGGGAGACTTTTTTGTCCGCGGGTTCGGAGACAAGCCCGCGACGCAACTGTCGCCCTATCTATTGGTTTCAATGCAAGTGCGCGCACGGCGACAAAAATGTTGCCAGGCGACGGCCGCCGGCCAGTTGCCGCGTAACCGGCGTAGCGATAATACCTATTTATGTCAACGTATTTATTCTCGTACACTGTAGTTTTAACCGACTTAAAAAAAAGGAGGAGGTTATCAATTCGGCCGGTATATTTTTTTATGTATGGACACCGATTACTCCGAGGTTTCTGAACCGGTTTACGTGATTCTTTTTTTTTTTGATGCGGAATGGTGTGGAATTGGTCCCATAAATTTTATTCGGATAAGCCCAGTAGTTTTTATTTTATGAGCATTTTCGTCTGGTCTCGATGACTTAATTGAAATGTAGCAAGTAACTTTGATTCATTTCCAGGTAACCGATTGAGCTGAAATTTTGTATACGTATGTAAATTGGATAGCGATGAAACATTATTATGACATAGCGCTGATTTGATGATGGAATCGGAAGGTGGCCATAGGAACTTAGTAATATATTGACTCAACTTTATCGAGTTTGGGCTCGTTTGATTTGTGTTGAAAAATACACTTAAAAGTATTAAATAAAAACTACTTTACTTTTTACAATTACGATTACATATCTATACTAATATTATAAAGAGGAAAGGTTTGTAGGTACATATGTATGGTTTTCAGTTTTCACGCATAAACTACTGAACCGATTACAATGAAATTTAGCACACATATAGAGGGTAACTTGGATTAACACATAGGATAGGTTTTATCCCGGAAATCCAACGAGATTGGGAACTATGCGGGACAAGAGCACAGACCACAACCGTTTCTTCGAAATCCATGTTGATAAATGCAGAAAATTTTAAAGAAAAAGTTGCGTCGCTGTCGCTTTCGTGTGCGCATCGTTCAAAACTTTGCGAGGAGACAGCGACAGAGACAAAATAGTTGCCGGGCAACTAAGTTTCTCGTGGGCGCTCGCTCTAAATATACATCGTTGTTGAAGTAAAAGTGACCAAACATTATGGAATTGTATACTGTATCGTATTGTATCGTAATGTGTTAGTGGTTTCTACCTAATTTATGTTTTCTCTGAGAGGCAGTAACATATTACATTTATGAATAGTAAATATTGTGTACTATGTATGTTGTAAATGTAATGTAGGAAGACTCATCTTTCAACATTAACCGTTATAAGCAAAGTCTCTACTACATGACCCATTCTGGAGACCTTAAGATGACTAAGCAAGTAATTATAAGTTCTAGAGTGGGGAACAGTTAAGAAAACACCGATTTAGAAATTAATTTTATTCAACACGGACTCTACTATATTCTGAAGACCTGATGATGGCTAGGGTGGAGAACATCTCACCTACAGAGATATAAAAGATGGAGTACATTATTTGACGTAATTCTACCTATAGAACGGCCTCTACCATGTCATGGTGTATCGAATGGTAATGGTGACCAGGCAAATGTATATAGCGTTCTCTGTATATCTCTTCATACCTAGTAGGAATATATGCATGCAACCTACACACACCGAAAAAAAATAGGGGAACGGACAAGAAATCACGTTTTTTTCGACTTGTTATGTATTTTGTAGTTACTTCGGGGTTAATTTTTTAAATCCTAATTTGAATGTTGGGTTGTAGAATAAAAACGCCTTCGTGACAATTAATATTTTATTATTCCTTCACTTGGTACATTCACTTGATAGTTTTCTTAAATCCATACTAATAATATTATAAATGCGAAAGTAACTCTGTCTGTCTGTCTGTTACTCAATCACGCCTAAACTACTGAACCAATTTGCATGAAATTTGGTATGGAGATATTTTGATACCCGAGAAAGGACATAGGCTACTTTTTACCCCGGGACTTTGGATAGGTTTTATCCCGGAAATCCCACGGGAACTATGAGGGCTTTTCTTTGATTGCGCGGGCGAAGCCGGGGTCGGAAAGCTAGTCTTACATAAATCACAAGGCACGGCTATGGCACTTATAGACCGCACTGGTCGGCTGTTTAAGATCAATTGGCTCGCTGATCGTCTCTTCAAAAAATGTAAGCGATCGACTGTCAACTAACCAACTGGAGAGGAGGTTAAGTTGTCAGGCGGTAGATTAAAAATACCAGAAAACCTTGTCGATAGAAATGTTCTATGTATGATTTTAAAATTTGTAACACGAATCTATTTCTTTCTTCCTCGGAGAGTCACTGCAAAGGAATTATTGTTATATAATTTATATTTTTATGAATCACTAGCTTTCCGCCGGCGGCTCCGCCCGCGGTTTCAAAGAAAAACTCGCATAGTTTCCGTTCCCGTGGAATTTCCGGGATAAAACCTATCCTATATTACTCGTGGATAATGTAGCTTTTGAATGGTGAAAGAATTTTTAAAATCGGTCCAGTAGTTTATGAGCCTATTCATTACAATCAAACAAACAAACAAAGTTTTCCTCTTTATAATATTAGTGTAGAAGAAATCATCGGTTCACCCAGTTAAAAGTGCGAAGGTAACGGAACCAACAAAAAATTCAGTTGAATTGAGAATTTCGTCCTATAATGGCGTCGGCTAAAAATGTTGCTATACGTTTATGTCAGTTTTGACTTTCCTACGATTTTATACAATAATATAAAATTAAATGATTTTATACAATATAAACAAAATTGCTGATTTTCGGCGGTATGGCGACCATTTGGAACTGTCTGAAAAGTAAGGCATGGCGATTTTCGTACATGGCTACTGGACGATGATTACCTGTGCAAAAATTAGCCTGGTACAAATGGTTGAATTTTTTTTTAAATCAACGCATTCACGTCGGTATTGTGGGCTGTAAATTACACCGGAAAAGTATGGCATGAAACTACCGCCTACTTCTTTTTTATGGGCTATCGGTAAATCCTAAAATTTTTGTGTTACAAATCGTTTGCCTTCCGTAATTTATCCGACGAGTTCGACTAACGCCCACGCGACTAGTCTGCCGGTACCACTGTTCTGACCATGATTTTTCTTTTTGTCATTGCGTACTAAGACCACTGTAGAACCGGCATCCTGTTACAAATGACCCAAAATTTTGTGTCAGTATCTCCCGGCTTTGGATTGTTTTGGACCCTTAAAATATACGATAGAACAGCAATTAATCTTTTTTAAAAAATATTCAAGGCACAGGGAAAGTCTGGTTACTGTTTTCTGATAATATTTTACTGTCAAAAATTATCAACACTGGATATTATTCAATGACGCCTTTCAAAAACAAAACTAATTTACAAACAGATTTTTATATCTTTACATACCTATTTTTAACTTTCATTTCATGAACTGCTCATGTAAATACCTATTACAATCTGGTTTATTTTAACAAAACATTCAATTCGGTGAATTTTAGCGTTATTTTGCAAAAAAAACCGCACGTACAGTCCCCCGTCTGAGTCGAACTGACACCGTCAAATTTCGTCGAAAATATGCAATAGAGGTGAGGTTTTACGTGGGTTTTATTATAAATTCGAGTTTTTTCTTGATAATTTAACGATAATAATGAAAATTGAAAAAACAATCAATACAAATTGTTACAAATATCATAACATATTTTTTGGTATAAATTTCATGTATAAATATGTAGCCGTTTTCCTAACAAAATGCGTTTTATGTTCAAAAAGGGGTTGATTTGTAGGTATTTTTTTTATGTTTAGGCCGTTCTAAACTGAAAAGTAAACAATACACTTTTTTAATTATATCCTTGAGTATCACATATATTTTTTTTAAGACAATCGTACCAACAGTTTCCTCAACAAAATTCAATATGTATAAGGTGTTTTTCGGTTTTGACCATAGTAATCCCCTTAAAACAAACATTTGCAGGAGATAATGGAAGAGAGTTATTATTAATTATAGACGGTAGCAATGTAGGTATTCCAGAAGGATTTTTTTAAGAAGGTTCACTTTTCTCACTAGTATTTGGTTAAAATGCACAACACTCTAAAAAAAGAAAAACAAAATTATCTCAAAAAATACTAAACTTACTTAATAATAGCTTTCAATATAAGTAAAGTACTTATTAGACTCTTGTTTTTGTTAAGTTAAGTAACTAAATTACTTACAAAAATCTACAAATTACGATTAAAAGATTAAAGTATCAAATAGAAGTGAAAACTAGAGCCACAAGAACAGACATTTGACTTGTTAATTCGACCAATCAAAGCGAAGCTGTCGAGTTGGTAACAACGAATGTCAAAATCAGTTTGAACTCCATTCATTTTGGCGAACGTTCGTACCAATGGTGGCAAGTTAATTTCTAACTGCACTGTGTTAAACTAGATTTTCTGCTAATTGCATTTTCCTTGAGTTAGGTAGAAAAGATATTGCATTATAGTCAGTTCGAAAGATGGGATAAATACAATATGAAATAAACAGTGATTAAAATATTAATGTTTAGAAATTAAATATTTTTAACGGATTTTAAACGCGATTTATTCATTATATTATTTTAAAGATGAAGAAAGATGTTATATGTCTTGACGGTCATTGTATTAATATTAATATTTAATATCAAATCTGTATATTTTCAAAAAATGCCTCCTCAATACACGTTTGTTTGTATGGGACAAATTTAAATCATATAATATCGTTAATTATTTCTTCAGAAGAATGCTTGCTAACTGAATTTATTATTAATTTATTATTAATTTTTTTTTACGTCATACATAATGTTCTAGAAAGAGAAATTTCTTCATCACCCTAATCATACAAATTACCAACAATTGTTTCCCACATACATCATTTTTTCTTCATAACCTGATTAAGGAGATTCCAACGCAAATGTACGATTTAACAAATAAATTCTTCGTAGGTGATGTGTGATAACGAGCTGGGTGGTAATTGAATAAAATTGAACAGTAAAATAGCAGTTTATTCGTGATCACGACGGATGACAATTATCCTTCCGGTACGATAGATTTGTGCAATTTTGTTGAGGCTATGAGAGAAGCGAAAATGTGAGTGGCATACGGGTGCTTTTTTACCAATAATGTGCGCGAAGATGTGAAGCGAGGAATGTGTTTGTAAAAAAACCAATCATATCACTTAGTTTGAAGTTTGAAGCGATACTATTGGTTGTTTACAAACATATTGAAAGCTACACATCCTCGCGCATTATAAATGAAAAAGCACCCTAACGGCTTTGTACATAAGGGGATTGATACTGTTGCAGCTACAAAATATAGCCACATTGACACTTTAAAAAAGTCGTGCGATCGGAACATTAGCCTGTTTGGTAAGTATTTCACGCTTTTTACAGTTATCATGATAATCAAAAACAAATATAACAAACCATAAATCACTAAATAGGTCCTCCACACATGGTCGCGGAAGAATTCCAACCAATACCCGCGGCCCCATCATTAAAGCGGCTCGACGGAACACAGTGGGGTTTTAGTCGGTAAGAATCCGACATAAACCATGACTCCTTCCCCGGGGGCCGTGGGTATCTTTGGAAGATATCCCCACTATAAAAAAGGTGCTCCACACATCCTATATAAACATTTGAAACCAAGTCTATTATTTTATAAAATAATGCTTCATCTCTACCTACTCTATTTGTGATTCTGAATAAAAAGAAAATAAATCAATGTCCATATATATTTATGTCTGTATTTTTATGTTATGTATTCAGTATCTTTTAGTTTTAATAAATTTTAAATTCCGCGATTTGCATGGCCCAAGTTCGCTCAATTTAACTTCTTGTTATGCTCGACGTTAATTAATTTAAATTATATTTTTCGACAGACGTTGTTAGTAGCGAATATTGAACTCATATGTGGGAGTTCTGGGAATATTATAACACTCGTTTTTGATGTTTTTATTAGGTTTATGATCTCGTTTATGTGTTTT
>CAJQZN010040342.1:1144-23543 GCA_907164685.1 Colias eurytheme
CAATGAAATTTAGCACACATATAGAGGGTAACTTGGAATAACACATAAGATAGGTTATATCCCGGAAATCCCACGGGAACGGGAACTATGCGAGTTTTTCTTTGAAAACGCGGGCGAAGCCGCGGGCGGAAATCTAGTAATACAATATTCACAAGCATACTCTAAATAATAATTATTTAATTCATTTGGTCTTAATGTAAACTAAAATAGACAGAAGTTTATTAATGAAAGATTTTAGATTGAAATCAAGATAGAGGAAAAATATATAATTTTTTTATATAGTCTACTGTGTACGATACATACAAGATTCAATTGCAAGAAACAATTTGTCCCTTGGCAACAGAAGTCTAATCAAAGAATATATTGCCAAAGGTCAAGGTATCAAATGATTTAATTTCACCTACTTATCAATCGTACCACTTAACAGTAATTACCTAAAGAGGGGTCAACGACACTATTTTAACCTATTTGAAAAGAATCCGAGAAGGCTATTTTTATTTTCATTAATATTGGTTTTCGTCAAACTAGTTTTGGTTGTGTTATTTTGGAAGGTGTAAAAATAATATAACCATTAATTGCATACTACGTCAGTACTTAATTATTCATCTACAGATTTAAACAAAGATTATATTTTCATTTTATTATAAGGACTAGATTTCCGCCCGCGGCTTCGCCCGCGCAGTCAAAAAAAAGCATAGTTAACGTTCCCGTGGGATTTCCGGGATTGCGTCATTTTCCCGGGATAAAAAGTAGCCTATGTCCTTTCTCGTGTATCAAAATATCTCCATACCAAATTTCATGAAAATTGGTTCAGTAGTTTAGGCGTGATTGAGTACCTAACAGACAGACAGACAGAGTTACTTTCGCATTTATAATATTAGTATGGATTCACTATTGGGTACAGAATAAAAAAAAAACAATACAATTTCTGCTAATTGTTTTTACGTAATAGTGCAGGGTTGACCCTCGAAAATCATCAGTTACAATCGTAACATCGTAAAATAGAACAATTTAAAGATAGTTTCGAGAGCTTTCGAAACTCATTCGTTGGCATTCTCCTTCACAGAATAAAAATCCTATACTGTTTGAACCCATATCAGAAGATAGATAAGAATAATCAGGACTACACCATCAATATCCTACCACGTATATTCCTACACCGCAATAATTATCACATCAACTTACATTCACGTCTAAACGCTTTGGCTCCCGTAATTCACTTTGTCGTGTTAACGTTAATACGAAGTCTACACCTACGATCCAACTTGATTTACTGGCGTGCAAGATTTCCCTTTGTAAAATTATAACGCTGGCAAAAACACTGGGAAATTTTGAGCTGGGTCACCTAGTAATCTATGTTATATGTAACGACGCCCCGGCTTCACACGTAATTATCCACGTTATGTGCAGATAAAGCTACCTCTTGAATTCTATCAATTTGTAGAGCGTATTTTTAAAGGTCGCATACAAAAAGATCGCCCACCGACGAAAGCGTATTTAACTATGTTATAGTGATGATAAACCTAGAGCCTTCTACTTTTAATTAAATATATTAGATTAGGTATATCCGTAGCTTCGATATCATAGGAATTTTCAATATTTTTCGAGCATTATTATACTTATCTTTATCTCTCAATTCGCTCGCAAGTTGAATCTATAATATTATTGGTAAAGCAAGTAAGGTAGGGTAGTATTTCAGCAGATTAGCTCTGCTAATAGTTTAATTGGCATGATAGTGTTAAATACCTAGAGATTCGAATATTAACAGTTTCATAAATAAGCTACTAAAAAAAATATAGCACAGGTTAATTTATTACGTAGTAGGTACTTTAATAAATTGTTTTATTTTACGATCTGTCTAGTAGGTATGAGAAGATATTCCAATATATTCCAATTACAAAGTATAATAAATTCTTATTTAAATAGGTACTGTGAGTAAATTTTATTGGAAGTCAGAACACGTGTAGATTATGAAATTAAAACATTTTTTTTATATTCCTTGAAACCATTCCTTTATTATCGAATATTGGAATTCTTCATCGTAATCAACGGATTTCGTGGATTCCCAAGAAAAATTGTAGGATAAATATCAGACTTTTTTTAAATAAATTTTTTAGTTAATATATTATTAATTATATTTTGTATCTATAAAGTAAATAATTATATACTTTCTCTCTTTAATCTTCACTAAAAAGTATAAAACAAAGTCGCTTTCCCTGTCCCTATGTCCCTTTGTACGCTTAAATCTTTGAAATTATGCAACGGATTTTGATACGGTTTTTTTTAATAGATAGAGTGATTCAAGAGGAAGGTTTATATATATAATAACATCCATTAAATAGTGGAGAAGTACTGTTATTTTTGAGGTTTTTTCGAAGTTATTACAGATTTAAAAATTGCGGGACGTAGCGTTTGCGGCGGTAGCGTTTGCGGCGGTACCGGCCGGCTGCCATTGCACCCGTGCGAAGCCGGGGCGGGTCGCTAGTAAAATATAAAAGGTTGAATTTTATGGTTCAAAAATAAAAATGTAATTTCACTTTCCAGGAAATAAAAAAGTTGAATCTGATAAAATAAGGTTATAGGTAAAATCTATTTAAAATACAATTGCAATTAAGTTAAGTAACAGTTACATATTTGCTATATTGTTTAGTCAAAATTATTAAAATCGCGCGATCTTGCTTTAATATTGAAAAATAACAACCTTGACCTTTAAATTTTCGTTTTTAAATTATACAATCGTAGAAAAGGACGTCTTTAGACTATAATATTATAATGTGTAGATATAATATGTTAAATAATATAATCAAAGAATGTTAACGCCAGGCGCGGTCCTAGCCTGACATTTTGGGGGGGGTCGTGCGGCTGAAAATGTAGCAACCCCCCCCCCCCTCCAAATCATACTCGTCAAAAATCGTAGTCAATACAAGTTATAATACATACATATTTTTACATATTTTTTTTTTATATTTTACGAAAATTTTCAGCGTTTACGGCTGTATTGACATAGAAGTTTGATTTTATTACGTTCATGAGTAAAGGGCCCAACCCCCTTTTAAAGTTTAAAATTATTGAAAATATTTTTATTTTATATAATTAATGTAATTAAAAATTCATAATATTTTTCGTAATTATTCCTATATAGACCGGGAGATACTGACACAAAATTTCGAGTCATTTGTAACAGGATGGCGGTTCTACAGGGGTCTTAGTACGCAATGACAAAAAGAAAAACGATGGTGTGAACACTGGTACCAGCGGCTTAGTCGCGTGGGCGTTAGTCGAACTCGTCGTAAAAATAGCGAAAGTAAAACGATTTGTAACACAAAAATTTTAGAATTTACCGATAGCCCATAAAAAGAAGTAGGCGGTAATGTCATGCCATACTTTTCCGGTGTGACTTACAGCCCGCCATACCGACGCAAATGTGTTGATTTAAAAAAAAAAACAATTCAACCATTTGTACCAGGCTAACTTTTGCACAGGTAACCATCGTCGTGTAGCCATTTACGAAAATCACCATACCATACTTTTCGGACGATTCCAAATGGTCGCCATACCGCCGAAAATCTGCAAAAATTTTTTTTTCGCCAAACTTTTTGTACCAGTATTGCATTTGGATTTTTGGAGAGTATTTGATAAAATGTGACCATTATTATATTTGCCATACTTCTAGTAGGGGGAAAAAGTGCTGCCATACTTCATAAATAAATTTATTATTAATTTATAGAAGTGAAGATTTCTACCACCTAGATCTTTGAAATTTTGTATTTATATTTGTTGAACCTCAAACTTATAGGAAAGATTAATGCCATACTGTTACAAATCGTTCAAAATACGAATAAAATCATACAATAAAAAAAAATCTTATACACATTCGCCACCTCCCACAGGTATGGCATTATCACACTTCTATTTATAATCATTCAGGAGTTGTTGAAAAAAAAATTTAGTGTTACAAATGGTTCGGCGAAAAAAAAATTTGCAGATTTTCGGCGGTATGGCGACCATTTGGAATCGTCCGAAAAGTATGGCTTGGTGATTTTCGTAAATGGCTGCACGACGATGGTTACCTGTGCAAAAGTTAGCCTGGTACAAATGGTTGAATTGTTTTTTTTAAATCAACACATTCGCGTCGGTATGGCGGGCTGTAAGTCACACCGGAAAAGTATGGCATGACACTACCGCCTACTTCTTTTTTATGGGCTATCGGTAAATTCTAAAATTTTTGTGTTACAAATCGTTTGACTTCCCTATTTTTCCGACGAGTTCGACTAACGCCCACGCAACTAAGCCGCCGGTACCAGCGTTCACACCATCGTTTTTCTTTTTGTCATTGCGTACTAAGACCCCTATAGAACCGCCATCCTGTTACAAATGACTCGAAATTTTGTGTCAGTATCTCCCGGTCTATATAGTCTGTATCTTTTGATTGCGTTGGCTTATAAGGTTGATTTCTTCACAGCATTTAGGGGCCGTAGACTTGAGTATTCGATATAAATTTCAGCTTCATACCTCTACGCGTTCCAGACAGATAAAATCAAACGTATAAGCCAACGCAATCAAAAGATACAGCCGTCAATTGTTTTTTCATTTTTTCGCAAATTTCGACATTCGTAAGAAATTCAAAACCTAGTGTAGTTCCCGTGTTAGGCCGGGAGATACTGACACAAAATTTCGGGTCATTTGTAACAGGATTGACAAAAAGAAAAATGATGGTCAGAACGCTGGTACCGGCGGACTAGTCGCGTGGGCGTTAGTCGAACTCGTCGGATAAATAGCGAAAGTCAAACGATTTGTAACACAAAAATTTTAGAATTTACCGATAGCCCACAAAAAAGTTGTAGGCGGTAGTGTCATGCCATACTTTTCCGGTGTGACTTACAGACCGCCATACCGACGCGAATGCGTTGATTTAAAAAAACAATTCCACCATTTGTACCAGGCTAACTTTTGCACAGGTAATCATCATCGTGCAGCTATTTAAGAAAATCGCCATGCCATACTTTTCGGACGATTCCAAATGGTCGCCATACCGCCGAAAATCTGCAAAATTCTTTTTTTCGCCAAACGGTTTGTACCAGTATTGCATAATTTGGATTTTTGGAGAGTATTTGATAAAATGTGACCATTATTATATTTGCCATACTTCTAGTAGGGGGAAAAAGTGCTGCCATACTTGAAAAATTAATTTATTCGTCACGATTCAAAAATACGACTGTACAATACGTAAAATATTTTTTTACAGTATGGGATCATTATATTCTGTTTGTTTACAGTATACAATTCTACCTAGAAAAAAATATCGCAGATTGCAAACATGGGGCGGACGACTGTAAGACTTAAGCCAAGCCGTAAAAAAAATGTGTGCGTGTACTAGTGTACACATGTAAGAAGTGAAACTTCTTTACGACCTTATTTTTCAAAAAATAATTTACTATATTATGCAATTTTATAGAAATACGTCGAATCAAGATGGCGCGTAACGGAAAAATGTTACGCGTAACGATAAAATGTTACATTAAATTTTTTTCCAACCCCGATAAAGAAGTTTCACTTCAAAAATGAAAAGAATTGGCGATTTGTATCAGTATGGCATTTGGAGTTTTGGAAAGTTGATACAACGTGACCATTATTAAAGTGAAACTTTTATTACATCGTCTCAAACTTTTTGGTCTGTGTAGCGCATGTCGCGGACGGTCGAACCGTACGATAATTATCGTACAAATACGATAATTTTGTGCCTAAGTTTCACTTTTACCGTGGTTTCATAAAACCACACAACATTTTTTATATTTGCCATACTTTTAATAGAGGGAAAAATTAGTGCCCAAATACTACAAATCATTCAAAATACGAATAAAATCTTACAATTAAAAAAAAATCTTATACCTACACATTCGCCACCTCCTACAGGTATGGCATTATCACACTTCTGTTTATAATCATTCAGGAGTTGTTAAAAAAAAAATTTAGGGTGGTACAAATCGTTTGGCGAGAAAAAAAATTTGCAGATTTTCGGCAGTATGGTGACCATTTGGAATCGTTCGAAAAGTATGGCATGGCGATTTTCGTAAATGGCTGCACAACGATGGTTACCTGTGCAAAAGTTAGCCTGGTACAAAAGGTTGAATTGTTTTTTTAAATCAACGCATTCGCGTCGGTATGGCGGGCTGTAAGTCACACCGGAAAAGTATGGCATGACACTACCGCCTAAATCTTTTTTATGGGCTATCGGTTAATTCAAAATTTTTTGTGTTACAAATCATTTGACTTTCGCTATTTATCCGACGAATTCGACTAACGCCCACGCGACTAGTCCATCGGTACCAGCGTTCTGACCATCATTTTTCTTTTTGTCATTGCGTACTAAAACCCCTGTAGAACCGCCATCCTGTTACAAATGATCCGAAATTTTGTGTCAGTATCTTCCGGCCTATGTACACAGAATCATGAAATTTGTTACAATGTAACGCCCCAAAATACAGTTAAATGAATAATTGCGAAATACATGAATTTTAATTAGATTATGTAAAAAATATTTAAAAAAATCAAACTTCTTGTTTATGCTGAAAATTTTCGCAAATTTCGACATTCGCAAGGGATAAAAACAAGTTTAAACGGAAATTTAGTTAGGCTAGTGACTCCGATTCGCACTTGGCCATTTTTTTTATATATTTTACAGTATAAGAATTTTTTTCTATTTTATCGATTACGATTTTGGGGGGGTCATGTCCCCCGTGACCCCCCCCCTGGGACCGCGCCTGGTTAACGAAAGTAATTTTTTGGCTATAAACCACTCTGTAAACATAAAGCTCTCTAAAAAATGTTTGCGCATGCGTGAAAGCTTTCGTCTTTAAACATAACCTATAAAAATACATGGAAATACCAAAAATATGAATAAATAATATAATAATCATTGTGTTTAACGATATCTACATTTCTAAACACATAAATATTATTTTATTATCATAGAGATAAGTAAGCAAATACTGTTACAATTTCGAGTTTAAGTAAAATTCGTTTGTTTTTAATTCAGAATTATTTGTTCTTCATAATAAAATTGACTTACCTATATCCGATATCCGATGCTTCAAACACATACACTGAACCATACATTCCCGCCAAATATATTGGAAACAGAAGTAACGCATAATTCATAACATTGTACCTCCCAAACGGTCCTATCTCATCCAATATCCCATCCAACCCCACATCACGAGCCATTTTAACCCTAATTTCGTACACACAATAAATAAATACTATAAAAACATCTTGTAAAGCTTTCTCAAATCAAACTACACGTGTTTATAAAAATGACGCAACGTTGACAGCTGGTGTATTTTCGTCAGCACGCATGCGCGAAATTTTGTGTCAAATCAGCAATTATTTCCAAAATAAATTTGTAATGTGCGTAAAATTACGATTTAATCACTGACGAACTCTCTTCACTGGGGTCTGCGTGTGTATGATTGTAAAAGAAAAATAAACAACGGTCCGATAGCGTCTATTCCAGCTAATTCAATATGCGAAAGAGATAAACAATCGGTTATGTGTACGTGTAAAAGAGATGGATATTCATTTCGTTGCACGTGTTCATGAATTTTTAATGAGTTATTAATTTGAAAGAATTTGAATAAGTATTGTTTGAATACGAATTGTCGTAGGAGGTATTTATTATCTGTGAAACCACATGTTTTCAAAATTAAATTTTGTTTCTTGTTAATTTCAATATTTTAGGCTCAAGCACAGAATAATAACTAGTAGCTTGGCTCAAGGAAGATTTTAAAAAGCTTGATAACACGAGAATTAAACGAGCGAATTACGAATCTCTACCCAACGTGAAGATTGCTCTACAAAACAATAATTTTAATCAATTACGTTTTAAAAAACTTAATTAAGTAAGCTGATATTATGGTAAAAATCCTAAGGACCTATATATGAAGTAATTGGGTAATTTTTCAATTTAGAACATCTCAGGACAATGCTCAGAAATTAACATTTTCATTGTTATTTCCCGGAGCTGTCTTAACCATCCTCTGAGAAGGATGTTATGTAGTTACAACTGAGGAATTGGATATATTTAGCCCAATCCATTTTGTTATATATTAAATAAAATGGCGAGTGCTGTAAAAAAATAACACGATTATTTTTTTTTAATATTTTGTATACTTAATAAAATACACATCGAAAACTAACATTTTTGTTTAAATCAATTTCAATGCTTTATCTGTATGAATCTATACCAATAGATTCAATAATATGAATATTCGAATTAATAATCCATATAATAGCGGTTATTATGATAATATTATTTATAATTACAACTTTACCCGTCGACTACACCGCTCGATAATGCAACTACGCAAACATTTGTTCAACAAAGTTACCCTCCATTGAGTGATAATTTCCAGACAGAAATTTGATGTTAGCACATCTACTTTATCTAGATAGTTGTGATGTTTATATCCTATGCTACACTGTAGTGAATAAAGGCAGGTGGTATCAGCGCATTGTGAGCTGCCAAGTGGATTATCTCCGTTCCATGTTACAGTTTCATTGTACTTCTGATTCTGCAAGAGATTGTTGTATTAGTTTTGGAATCTTAGATTGTTTGTATTTCTCCTTGTGTATTTTGCGATGCAAGTTGACGTGGTACACAGATTTTTCGTTGCGTTTTTTAGTAGGCGATACAATTTTACATCTTGTCATTAGAATAATAATATATTTTGTGGAAGTTGTAACTTAAAGCTTTAGTCCAATTTATTTGTACTAATATAAATACTAACTATTGCTCACAATTTACATCCTTTTATAGTGAAAAAAAAATAATTCACGTTCCGAAAATGATTGCATAAATAACAACAAAGCACCTATAAATGTAAATAGAATAACAGTTTAGAATATATCGCCAAATTTACTGCGAGCGAGAACGTGGCAGAACTAAATTTACACGAAACATTATAACTAATCTGTAAATGGAAACTGTTTGTCAATACGGGTGTTTGCTTGAGCTTCTTATGCATGATTCATACTGCACAATTGAATATGTTTGAGACTAGTAATTACAATTATTAAATAGCTGTTTTGAAACTTATTTGAAAATAAAGGCTGGTGATTTTCCCACCTACCGTATATTTTCACGTTATATAAAAGGGTCATACCTTCTGAATCAAGGATAAAAAAATGATTAATAAACCTACCTATTACATTTAATTTTATTAAACAAAGTTGGTCGGTTATCCTACTGAAAAATCTACCAAATACGATGTTTTGTTTCTATTAATTTCTGATGTTGGGTATGTACCCAACAATGTCATGCGATATATTTTTTTAATTCTAACAACAATTAAAATATTTTGTAGCTATCATACTTAATTATAAAAAATGAACAAACAAATAAGAAATGTTCTATTTCGTATTTCATGTTCATAATACCACAAGGAGTCCGTAATAAGGGCTACAAAAAAGTACTCAAGAAATAACGCGTCCTGAATTTCCCTCACTACCACACTTTATGACGTCCTCACGAACAAACAGGATAGTTTTTCAAGTAAGTATTCCAATAAAATGCCACCTGTAATATTGACGCTGTCGAAAATAAAATAAACATTGGTTGCGATAACGAGGACCTAACAAGCGGATCATAAAATGAGATAGCATTTATTTGTAAGCGTCTGCCGCTTTGAAAATACAAGCATAAAAAATAATGATGTCTACCACGGATTTAATTGGCCTTTCATTTGTATGTTTTTTTGGGCAAATTTCGAAAATGTTGCGCCTAGTTACCGCGCTGTGCTTGTGTTTATTTCGCGACGTGAAAAATGTTTAGCTAATAAATTGCAACATTTTATTATTCTGGATAAATAATTAACTAACGTTTATTAAAACAGTCCACCTGTTCGGGTTATTAATTGTGTAATTAAGGCGCCTTTTTTTTAGAAACGCCTGAATTTGTTCATATTCCTAAGAATTCTTTTAATTGTAGTAGGTATTTTTATGCTATTAATAAAAAGAATGTGCGCGTGTACACACGTAAGAAGTGAAACTTCTTTATGACCTTATTTTTCAAAAAAAAAAAATTACGCAACTTTACAGAAATACGTCGAATCAGGCGAAAGAAAAAGATGGCGCGTAACCACAGATCACAGAAACTAAAGGCGCGTAACGGAAAAATGTCACGCGTAACGAAAAAATGTTACGCTAAATTTTTTTCCAACCCTGATAAAGAAGTTTCACTTCAATAATACATAATATCCAAGTTACAATTTACAAAAATGATTGTCATAGAGATTAGAACTAACTACATCAAAAAATGTTATAAAATGGTAATTAAAATAGGTAGGTAATATACAGTTACAAAGGTGTCATAGTGTCAAAGCTTATGTTCTTAGTACACGGAGGCTTTACTAAGCTGGGTTGGGTTGTGTATTCACACGCATACAAAAGGAGATATATTTATTATAATACTAGCGGTCCGCCCCGGCTTCGCCCGTGGTACATATTTACGTTTTCTCTACATAAAAACCATCCTCGTACTTCAAGGAATATAATAAAAAAAGAATTATCGAAATCGGTTCAGCCGTTCTCGAGTTATGCGCTTACCAACACATTTTGCGATTCATTTTTATATATAAGATTAAATGTATTTCACTTAACCGTATTAGTTATATTTCACTGTACAGTGTATTATTCAAGCTCGTTCTGGAATTTTTTCATTCTTAATAAAAATTAGAATTGCCCACATCACCCCTAAATAGCGAAGCTTTTTGTTAGTGAAAGATTTTTAAGATCGGATCCGTAATTCCGAAAATAAACCACCGGTTTATATACAAAGTCGGAAATTTACTTCATCAAAATATTATTAGTTACTATAGTTTTATATTTTTTGTGCTAGTTTACTGTTTATTATACTTATATACTAATGTATCGACCCAGCTTCGCCCGCATTGACAGATACAAACGGACAAATAGACGAAATGGATTATTTCATTCTAGAATAATAAAGCTTTCACTATAATAGGTAGGTGGATTAATTTTCAAAATCGGTAGAGCAGTTCTTGTTTAAACCATATACCAATTAAACAAATAGAAATCAAATCCTTAGTTTCATTTTCGTTCAAAATTCTTTAGAATAATGTTATTCTATTTGATTAATAGGGTTGAGATCCTTAAAACTTAAAAGGGATTATAGTCCCAACACCCTGCATATCCTATTATTATAAACGCTGTATTATCTGAGGATGTTATTAATTAACAACTTATGCAGGACTGGTGAATTAAATTTTTAATTGATAGTGGTTAATTTGAAGGAAATATTTCCAGGCCGCAGCTTTATTTGCGTTGTATAGGCACCAGCAAAAGTCTTTTTGCTAATTAAGATGATTTATCTATATTCTTTAAAAGAAAAAATAATACAATAATACATACTTTGATATTAAAGAAACAGCACAATTTGTTCAGTGATATAATAATCTAGCTATGTACCAGGATAGGATATTAATTCAAAGATTCCCAAACTCATAAAATCCTTTGTTTTCGAGAAAGTTCAAAACCGCATATAAAAATGAAAAAGCTTCTATTCGCAAAAAAGAAATATCCTAAACAACTTATCTAGTAAATACTTCCCAGTAATCGTTTGTAAACGTTTAAATTTTAAATTTCGTCGTTATCACAACAAGGAACAGCCTGATTTTCGATTAAACCTTCAAAGGTTTCTGGTACATTTAGTTAAGTAAGTTTTTGGAGCGAGTTACGAACTTTCCTCGCTCGTACTTTTGGTTTTCGATAATTATGATTCAGTTTCGAAATTCGATGTTCAGAAAGATGACTTAGAAGGTGTAGATATAGGCAATGGTTTAGGTTTAGGTAATGGGTTAGGAATATAAAAATTTCGTTTAGATTTTTTTTAATGCCGGTAAAATAAGGAAGAAGGAAGCTTTCTTAAATACATACGTATCGTAGAATTAGAAAATACCTTATAAAAGATAAACAAAAATAACTATTGGAAACACCTTCGATAATAATCTTTGAAAATATATTTATTTCAGTCACAGATACAAAATTTGTGAATCAGTTGAGAGTGCGCATGTGCCAAATGAAAATCCTTTTATTTGGCGCGTCTGGCGTCAGTGCAGTGTAGAGAGTAGCCAAGTTTACACCCATCTTATTGTGTTTCAAATAAATACCTTTTGCTATTTATTTTTACTATAAGGTAGCCTGATGCAAGTACCTATTACGTGATTGGTGGACTTTGAATTTTAACTGATTCTTAGAAGTCTTCTTAGAATAATCTTTTAATCCTGTAATAAGTGGTTGATTCGTCTTCTATTCCTTTCTAAGGAGTTTGACGCGCTTTAAATTGTTTTGCGTTTAATTAAATTTTAATTTGAGACAGTGATGCAAGATTCTTGAACGCGATTGGTGCGTCAATTCATTTGTCTATTAGCTAATTTCATATCATATTTCTCTTTCGTTATTCGTTGTGTCAATTATAAAAGTAGTTCTTAGTTGGGGCTGCAAAGTTTTAACTGCTAGGAAATCCTATCGCTGGAAAGTGATGTTTAAGGCTTGAGACATCGATTAACTCTTGAGTTAACAGCACATTCAATGAGTTTATAAGTGTTCGACAATACTTCTTTTTGTTATGTAGGTCTCTTGGCAAAAAAATGTTAATTATCTTTGTATAACTTTGTTTGAGATGTAAGGTTGATGTAGAAACTTGAGCATGTTTCGTTCTTCTGCATTGTGCATTTAATTATTTTTTAAGTAACAATTATTAGAGGATGTTCTAAATAGATATAAGTAATGTAATCTTATATATAAAAATGAATCGCAAAATGTGTTGGTAAGCGCATAACTCGAGAACGGCTGAACCGATTTCGATAATTCTTTTTTTATTATATTCCTTGAAGTACGAGGATGGTTCTTATGTAGAGAAAACGTAAACATGTACCACGGGCGAAGCCGGGGCGGACCGCTAGTTGATAATATAATCATCAGCATGTAATTTTTTTTTATTTTGTAGAGTACCTATCTATTAAAGTTCCTTGTCTATCTGTTGGTTTACTTTACCCAAGGTTTTCGAAGCGGTTTTTACCATCATGTCATGATGTATCAGTCCTTGAGTGATGATAATATTTTTTAAGTTCCTACATTGTGGCATTGGGATAGTGCATATTTTGAAATAATCTGAACATGTTGAATAAAAGAAGATATAAACTTATATTATGCCTATCTTTCTACCTGCAACTTCCTTTGCACTAAATTCATCTCATAAATTTCATTTGCTGCCGTTCCAGAAACATCAACCTCTAATCAACTAACTTCAAATTTTACACACACTACCTAATAAAATATTTCAGGAAAAGAGTAAATTGCTTTTTATCGGTACTTAAACCGACTCTATCAACATTCATATAATAACATACATCTGTTAACCTATTAATATAATAAAATGTATTATCTACACACAGAAACATTGATTTGCCCTGATTTACCAGTATTTGATCAAACGTTTTTGAACAAAGGCGAGTGTTGTCATGCGAAGAGGTTGCATTTCTAAAATCGGTTGCAAGCTTCACAGATATTGAATTTTTAAAACTTAATCTGAATTCTCGGCACTAGAACAGATCTCACACTTTACTGGTTATGATGTTAAATTATTGATGCTTTTGAAGAATTGTTTCCCGCTAGATTTGTTTCGTGATTGGCAGATTCTACGAAGTAGGAATGGAATAAATTGAATTGAACTTTCTGGAATGTTAACAGCGTTATAATATGTGTTTATATTGAATGTATATCTAAAGTTCCTGAAGAAACAATAATATTGAAAATTTTCTTGCTCTGTCTTTTTGTCTGTTTGTTTCTGGATAGTTATCTGATCTATTATCTACCACTTATGACGCAAGTCCTAATATGAAACTGCTATAATTTTTAAAATTGTTTACAAACGTAGGTAATTTATAGACACCTGCATGCACTTTACTGATTGCAAGTTTAGTTGCAATGTGTAGGTATGAAAATAACTATCAAACTCACTTTCAAAGAACAAAACAATAACCGGAATGAGGAAGTACTACACTTTTATGTCATAAACATTACTGGCAATGACAAACAGCCCTACATACGGGAAAGTAAACAGTTACTAAAGTAGCACTCAGATTGTATGACACTGAAAAATCACTCCTGAAGAGAAGAGAGCTCACTTCGAATAGCTGCTACTAAGAAATAACTGCTATTTTTGAGGGACTGTTCAAAAAGAGTGTATGCGTAATACCTATGCTTTTACTATTAATATAAGTTTTAAATTAAAATAAGGCTGGATGTTCGTTACTTTTTGATTTCTGTGAAAATTGGATATATAATATAAAAATAGAGTATCTTTATTGGATATAAAAAATAGAGTATCTTTTAGGCCTGAAAAGTAGGTCCGTTGTGAATAAGATAGATTTAATTGAAACATAAAGAATTAGCTTTTGAATGATTGGTTTTGTCTTCGGTCTGAATGACATTAAAATTTATGAAACAAGGAGAAAGTTGAAATAGTAAAGTTTTTAAATAGGTAGATGGTACAATGTAAGATAAGTTTTAAAATGAATAGAACAATCTAATTAGAAAATCAAAAATCTTACAAAAACATGTCATTTATTTACCTCCATTAACGTGTTTTTTTGAAAGATTATTGAGTGGTAATTTACTAATTACATTAGCTTAAACAATAATTACCAACATAATTATTTGTTTCAAGGGAGGTACGAAAACAAAATGTTTGCAAACAATTATGTATTTAGGAAATGAAAACTTTCAACAAAAACAAACAGTTTCGCTTTTCCCCAACCGCGCAGATTTTCATTGATACATAGGCACATAGCTTTTATTTATTGCCAAACTGCGTGAGACCTGATATAATTTTGGTATAACATACGAGATTATTTAGTTTCCTATTGTCTGAGGTAAGTATAAATTATTATGATTCATAATACTTTAAATAACAAAATCTAACACGAGCAGCGTGAAGTATAGAACAGCAGATTTTTACCCTTTTTCAAATCACATCGGAAACGAAAGCGAATGGTCAGCAAAGCCTAAAATAATAGGAGCATCCAGACTTCGGCAGGTGAACAAAGGCGTTCGTTAGCGTTCCACCAACTTTCCCGCAATTTTGTGTGAACCGCCATTTTGAAATTCGACTAGCTTACGATTTTGTGTGACGTAAAACTTATAATTAAAATTCGTTTATTATAGTTTTCAAAAACACTAAATAGTTGTATACGTAGTATATTATTATTAGTCTGTGCTAATAGCGTCATTGGTTTACCGAATAAAGTTGAATTAATTGAATAAGAAAATACTAGCAATATCAAAAAAAAAAATTAGGCAACGCAACGTTTTTTCTTACGCAAATATATAATTTTTGGAAACAACGCTCTCTTGTGAATGTCATTATATACGTTTTATTCGAATCAATCATTATTGTAATCATTATCGAATTCATTGTTTTCATTTTGTTTAGTGTTTTGTCACTAGATGGCGCTATTCTCAATAACATACAATTATAGCTATGAAGCACGAGCAACTTAGTTGCCCGGCAACTATTTTGTCTCTGTCGCTGTCTCCTCGCAAAGTTTTGAACGATGCGCTCACGAAAGCGACAGCAACGCAACTTTTTCTTTAAAATTTTCTGCATTTATCAACATGGCTTTCGTAGAAACGGTTGTGGTCTGTGCTCTTGTCCCGCATAGTTCCCATTCCCGTGGGATTTCCGGGATAAAACCTATCCTATGTGTTAATCCAAGTTACCCTGTATATATGTGTGCTAAATTTCATTGTAATCGGTTCAGTAGTTTATGCGTGAAAACTGAAAAACCTTTTTATAATATTAGTATAGATATGTAATCGTAATTGAAAAAAGTTAAGTAAATGTGCAGTTCCAACAAACGAAATAACATATTTTTTATGGCGTCGTTACTAGATTACGTTGCTGAATTTTGTTGAACTGTCAATGTTGCCTATTAAAATGGCTCTACTATAGACAGAAAAACTACTAATAATAAAAATAACTTCATTAAAAACAATATTATTAATTTATTAAATAGGTTTGAAGTCGGTGCCAAGCACTAAGCACTTAGTAAAGCCCGTGCACCGACATCAAACCTTTGTAGTAAATAACACATCTAGGTAAATAATATGTAGTAATTAATAATATCAAATCTTTTTTATTTTTTACTTTTCCGTCTTTGAGGTCGGTTGTTTTTAACGAAGTTATTTTTATTTAATATTTTTTAGTGTGTGTTTTCAACACGAATCAAACGAGCCCAAACTCGATAAAGTTGAGTCAATATATTACTAAGCCACCTTCCGATTCCATCATCAAATCAGCTCTATGTCATGATAATGTTTTATCGCTATCCAATTTACATACGTATACAAAATTTCAGTTCAATCGGTTACCTGGAAATGAATCAAAGTCTTGCTACATTTCAATTAAGTCATCGAGATCAGACAAAAATGCTCACAAAATAAAAACTACTGGGCTTATCCGAATAAAATTTATGGGACCAATTCCACACCATTCCGCATCAAAAAAAAAAAAAGAATCACGTAAACCGGTTCAGAAACCTCGGAGTAATCGGTGTCCATACATAAAAAAATATACCGGCCGAATTGATAACCTCCTCCTTTTTTTTAAGTCGGTTAAAACTACAGTGTACGAGAATAAATACGTTGACATAAATAGGTATTATCGCTACGCCGGTTACGCGGCAACTGGCCGGCGGCCGTCGCCTGGCAACATTTTTGTCGCCGTGCGCGCACTTGCATTGAAACCAATAGATAGGGCGACAGTTGCGTCGCGGGCTTGTCTCCGAACCCGCGGACAAAAAAGTCTCCCGGGAGTTGCGTCGCTACGTACGCGCACTTTCATACTAGCCCATGGCTGGAGAGACAAAATAGTTGCGGAGACAAAATTGTTGCGGAGACAAAGTTGCTCGTGGGCGCTCGCTCTTAAGGTTTGCGCGGCAGATACAGTTAAATTTTTAGGTTATATTATTATCTCTTTTATTTATTGATCTTTCTTGACCTGTTTATGCACTGGTTTTTCAATATAAATTTAGTATCGAGTCGATAGCTTATTAGCACAGTATTCGGTCGTATCTTTGACATATTTTGGAAGTGGGGCCGGTTCTGCCAAACTTTTTTTATCTGTTGCAGTTGTTTATTTATAACTGCTATTTTGTGCATAATTTATTCATGTGTGTTATACGCATGCGAGTGGTTTCGTAGCACGTATAGTTTTAAATAATAGAAATTACGACTGAATAAAATGACAAATACAGTGATTTTTTAGTGTTTATTATACGTTCATAATATTATTGTTACTTTGTGATTTATTTCGAAGAATTAGTGTGAAATATGTCGAAAGAAGCGGCGGGTTCCGCTTTGGATGAAGTGTGGAGGAAATTAGGTCCATTTGGTAAATACACGGTTGTGAATTATGCACTTTTGCTTATTCCATGTTATTTGTACGGAATGTACGGGTCTGTGTATAATTTTGAAGCTATGGATATAAACTACAGGTGAGCTAAATTTATTTATAAAGTAGAATGAGTTTTAGTTCTAGTAGAAAGCTACATTATTTTCGATATTTCGATACTTATGGCATAAGTATTGAAATAGCCTATTGGTATGTAGGCATAATAGGTGTAAGTAACATATTTTGATTATAATAACTATTTTTAGATATAAAGAATTTTCAATTATTATTATTCATTATTTGAATATAATTTCGAGAAAAACATTTAAGATTCATTTGTGTCTTAAAAATGATCTCATGTAGATTCATACCTATATTTAAAACTGGTTTTGGTTAGGATTTAGAATACATACATATGTTTCATTTAACCTATTTACCGGTAAAAGTGGCAGATATTTATGTTTTATCATGTGTATATTCTTATCTGTAGCGATTTATCTTGAATAAATAAATAAAACGTAAGTAGGTAAAAAAAAAATGTAAATAAATCATATAAGTAAGTACTTATATGATTTATTTACATTTATTTTTATAACCTAAACGAACACTTAGCAATGAAACAAAAATTAATAAGAATATAAAAATATTTTAAATAAATTATTGTCAGTCTGGCGCTTTTACGTCTGAACCACACTCACAAATTTGTATGATATTTTGAATGAAAACAGTTTAAGACCGAAGTAAGAACAGAGGCTATTTTTTATGGATCACAGCTAGTATTTTAATATGTAGGTAGGTAGGTATATGATAAACCAATTGACTTGAATCTCGTCATATAAACTGTTTATCAAATTACAGTCGCTTCAGTAGTTTTGTGTCCAATATCAAAATACTTCGCAATAATAAAAAAGGTAGCTATGTTACTACATAGCTACCTTTTTTGCAATTGCAACGTAGGTATGTAGTAATGTTATTAAAAATATAATATTTCTCATATTGAGGATAGCATTCAGGCCTGATACCATAACAAATAGTCAATAACACAGACAGAGTTCATAATATTAGTATTCATATTATAACTACTTACACTTCATTTAAACTATATAGGTACATCTTATAATCAGAGCGTACTGTACAAGACCTTACTAAACCATACTAATAATGGTATTTATTACCCCGCAATTATCCACTAAGAGCGATGCACGCTATGGAATGGACCAATTATCTTATATCAACCTAATTGTTTTGTATTGTACAAATAGTTAAAGCTCGTCTATATTATACTATGTATAATCTCTATCTCTATATTAATAATATTCTCTAGTTATTACATTTAACTTTTGCCGTTTGAAGACTTTGTTTGTTTCGTCGAACGAGCTAATCTCTGGAACTACGGGTTCGATTTGAAAAATCTTTCAGTATTAGATAGTTCATTTATCGAAGAAGACTATAATATATCATGATGCTAAGACTAACAGTAGCGGAGTAATGCGGGTAAACCCGCATACGTATGTTGGTTAAAACTGTGGTTAAAACAAATCATCACTATGAAGTAAACGCTACAAAATTGTATTGAATTTTGTTGTTGAATGCTAATAATAAATAATTTGGAAAATCCAAAAGTGCACGCCTCATAATTTTTTTTTAATAAATATTTATTAATTATTATTTTTGTTTATTTAATAACAATTAAACCACATCGAATCAGACCCTAAAAAATGAAAGGGTTCTATTCCTGAGCATACTCAAGCGTAAGAGAAAAAAAAAGACTCGATTAGTAAAGTATTTCGGTCGCTATCGTGTTAACAAGAAAAAGGATCCGCACATACAGACACACGGACGTCCAAGACAGAACTTTTTTAAACTGTTTTTTAACTAGTTTAAATAACAAAAATGACATCAAAAATATCATGAACGTTAAAAATAGTGTTTTTTCTTAATATGTGTGTGTATGTATTATCTTACAAGTGCAATGTATGATACATAAAGACATTTTAAGTTTGAAAAATCAGATGTTTTGCGCGAAGTGACAGTAGTACCCACCTCAACGCTTCGCTTATGAGGCGTGCAAAATAGCTATATTACGATTAACATATTGAGTGTAATTGTTTGTTTTAATTGAATGAAATAATAACATAATATATTAGCAAAAGCTAAAATATGTTATTATTTTTATAAGAAAATAAAAACAAGACATATTTATCGACAATCTTGCAACAAGTAAATGTATGACTGACTTCATATTTTAACACTACTTCACGTATTTTATAATGCCTGATTTTCACATATATTTTCGAATATACCGTTAAAATAAGATATCAGTAGGTACTCCCAGACAGTTCTTGTAGGCCATTTTGCATAACAGACGCCTTGAGAGCTAATTAAAAAATCATCGAGATAAGTGAAATTTCATCAACATGAGTCCCTGTAAAAGATAAGTAATCACTTTATTACTTATACTATAATATTCATTTAACTACTTATAAATATTTTATTTATCTAATGTAATCTTTATAAAAACCAAATCTCATCAAATTCATATTATTACCCAAAAGTGAAACAACCTACTAAAAACATTAGTTTACTAATGGTTTACTATAATTATTAAAAATGAATAGCATAATAATATAAGTAATTAAGTGATTGCTTATCTTATACGGGGACTCGCGTTGATCGAATTTTACTTATCTCGATGACTTTTTAATTATTTTGTGGGCTTTAAAACGTCTGTTAAGCAAAATAGCCCACAGGAACTGTCTGTGAGTACTAACATCTTATTTTTAACTGTATAATATTCTAAAACATATGTGAAAATTAGCCATGAGAAATCACGAGAAGTTTTTATGAACCTCGATCACCTGATATCTGGGAATTGGCCCATTGTCCAAGCTAGCGGGTAGGCGTACGATGGTAGCACATACTAACACTACCCAATCGTCCACATTTCATCCGTTAGAAAATAGGTGAGGTCTGGCGGCCCTGGGATCTTGTACTATAATATTATGCAAAGTATATTATATCAACAAATTGTCAATGATATTATATACAACTAGTTCTGTCCCGCAGTTTCACCAACGGATGTCAAACCACGGGCAAGACTTTAATCCTCTATTTTAACGATTTATAGGCAAATGTTTGTAACGAAATGAGCCATGTTTGATTCTGATTCTTTTACTATTTTCATTCAAAATGTTATTTTAATATGTCTTGTGCTTTAACTTTCGCCTTTCATGTTGAGTCAATAAAAAGCAACGAGTATCTGATTAGTACAAGATTTTACAAACCGAAACTTTACAGATGCGAGATACCGGAATGCGAAGGTGCAAACGAAGCTATTTGGCTCGAATACGCTATTCCGAAAGAAAACAACAAATTCGAGAGGTGTAAGAGATACCAGTATAATGGCACAGATAAGTGTGAAGTTAGTGGGTTTTCTACTATCGTAGTAGGATGTGATACTTATGTGTACAGCGATGAAGACTCCGTGGTTAAGGATGTAAGTATAGTGTGTAAGTAGCATAAGTATAGTTCGTTTGAGTCAATACTCAATAAATAGTAGTATTCACCCACGGATGACAAATCAAGTCATTACTCAAATTTTTCGGTGTTAGATAGCCTATTTATTATATAGCCTTAAGCTATATATCATATCGCTGAGACCAACAGGAGCGGAGCACAGTGTGTTATATAAAACACTAGTGTTATATAAAAATGTCAAATAACTAGAAACAATAAAATTTTGTGTTTGAGTAGATACAGTATGCAACGTTATAAGTCTATACCTATGTTATTAAATAAATATCTGTATATATCAACATTGTTTTAACAAAAACAATAAGTATATAATACAGAACAATGCAAACATATACCATAAACACTATACCGCGATCTACTCTAGTTTCTTTTACAAACATAATATCAGGTCCATTTATATTATGCAATTACTATTATAAGTGTCACATTGATACGAAACAATATGAAACAGAAAATTGTTTACGTGGATATTCAATAGTAGGTACAATAATTGTGAACCTAAATATACCTAAATATTTATAATTATCTATTTATGGAGCTCAATATGTATTTAAGTCAAATTCCAAATCAGTAGCATGTAAATAGTTGTTTGTTACAGTTCAACCTTGGCTGCCAAAATTGGAAGAGGACTTTAATAGGTACGATGTATGGAGCAGGCTTTTTCATTTCTCTGCCTATTACTGGGATATTATCCGATCAATTTGGAAGAATAAAAGCAATGGCTGTAGCGTCTTTTTTATGTGGTATATGTGGAGTTATAAGATCATTCTCTACTAGTTACATTATGCTGATTGCTACAGAGTTTCTTGAGACTGCCTTAGGCGCAGGGGCTTATAATGCTGCGTTTGTTTTTGGTAAGTATTTTGTAAATATGGATTTGATTTAAGGGAAATAAGAAATGGTTAAAGTATATAACGATCAGCTTCTTAAAGTAACAATAAATATTATAATACAGGGACATACACAGGAAATAATGACTAAGTGCGATGTAGACCACTTAGCATCTATATAAATTAATGGAAAACATACTTGTACAATGAATTATTTATTATTAGAGCTAATAATATGCACAATCGTGTTAAAAATAAATTGTATATCAAAATAATAAATGTGTTTCTATATAAAAAACGACTTTAGCTTCGGGAAAATATTTTGCTCTGAAAATATATCGATATTGAATGTTTTGAAGTTGCCTAGAAATCGTATTATTATTTGGCTCAATTAGGTGTGTTTAAAATATAATTTGACTTTATTTTTAGCTATGGAGCTAGTACAACCAAAAGGACGAGTTTTTGGTAACACATTAATAAATTTCGCATACATATGTGGTACAATGACCCTATCACTACTCGCATGGTATCTTCAAAACTGGAGATATCTACTACGATGCATCTA
>CAJQZN010040343.1:0-13316 GCA_907164685.1 Colias eurytheme
CGCAATGCATTATGATTTAGCTTTTTTACTGAATTTTCTGTTTAATTCTTGAAGTATGAACATATCCACAGAGCAAGTAATATAGTAAGAGACGGCACTTGAACATATCGTCGTCATAATATTTTTATCGCCAGCTTTATAGACCTAACACAAGTTATGAATGCAATTTGATTATTCACATCGCAACGAGGCGATTTTGGAATTTTTTTTATTTTTGTGTCTAGAGATAGGCTAGAGTGATCTCATTCCCACGGGAATTTATTTTGATGAGGCGGTTTAACAGGTTTCAATTTTAAAGAGTAAAGACTTTCTGTTTTATAAGAAAGCTTTCCGCCCACAGCTTCGCCCGCTTTGTCTAAAACCTAATAAATTACATATTAAAACCTTCCTCTTGAATCACTCTATCTATTCAAAAATCGCATGAAAATCCATTGCGTAGTTTTAAAGATTTAAGCATAGGTACATAGGGGACATGGAAAGCGACTGTTTTATACACAATAAAACACATTTTACATTATAATATAATTTATTTCATATAAATCCTATATACATATAGTTAACCCGACTCCGCCGCGGCTTTAGCTATTGCTCTTTTTGCTTTATTTCTTCGATAAGTCCTCTTTTTATTGACAGCGACACTTCCAATGAGTTTTCCCGATTTCTGTAGCGCTACCAGTTTTGCTGCTGTGCTCTGAAATTAAAGGAAATAATTGTTACTTTAAATGATATTTTAATTTATAATAGACCAGCGAGTGTAGTTAACAAAATAGCGTAAAAACAATTCTGTTTTTTTGTTACATTTTATTTAAGATATTATTTTAGGATTATCAGTACATAAAAGTATATTATGAAAAGGAATGTTGCAATTTTATATGCGTCTTGTAATTAGTTAATAATTTCAAAACGATTGAACCGATTTTCAAAATTTTCATAGTCCTTTTTAGACAATATATACTTTATTAGGCCGCCTGTCCATCTACAAGAAAACTTCCTCTAGAAATGTCCGACAGTCTGTCTGACAGCAGCTTGCAAGTCTACTTGCAAGTCGGACATTTCTTGCGGAAGTTCTCTTGCAGATGGAAAGGCGGCCTTATAAATATCTATTTTACGTTCAATGACAGATATTGATGAAACTTGATATGTATATAAATTACAACTTGAAGAACAGACTACTTTTATACGAAAATCTAGTAAATAATAATCTTACCTTTGCCTCACTTTTACTTATTTTGCTATTTTTCTGCGTCGTGTACAAAACATTTATTCTTTTATTGTCCAACATCGTGTGATGCTTCGAGAGGGCCAACTGCGAACAAAACATAATTTTAAATATAAATTTGATACTTTTATAAATAACTTTCCACCCGCGGCTTCGCTCGCTTTGTCTAAGACCTAATCAATTATATACTAAAACCTTCCTCTTGAATCACTATTAAAAAAACCGCATTAAAATCCGCTGCGTAATTTTAAAGAGAAGCATACATAGGGACAGAGAAAGCAACTTTTTTTCATAGTATGTAGTGATAGTGATGTATAAATTGTTTTTATTTTTGTATAGACAGATACTGGTCATGGCAATGCCGTCACGTCATGGAGTAAGGCGACGATTTTGGCTGATCTTTGAATCGCCAAAGAAGTTTCACACACGTGTGCTCGGCAAACACGCTCTTTTTTAATTGTTAATTCATACCTATAGTAATAAATTTACATATTAATAATTGTTATGTTATTTCATTGTATATTTTTCTTTTAATTTGTTTGTAATTATGTATTTTTAATTTAGGTAATAATAATGGAGATAGTATTAAAGTTATTTAAGTTTAGAATAATAATGTAAAATACTAGTTTTAAATCAATGTATAAAGATTTCACTGTAATGATATATTTTGATATGTGTTAATAAACAATTTAAAAAAAATATTTTGTTTTATTTTCCTTACTATTCCCCAAAAATAGAATATGATAGACATTCATTTTTGAATGTGTGATTCATTTTGAGTTTTATCATAGACATGATTAACAGTATCTTTACTATATGTATATAAATAAAAATGCGAAAGTTTGTTTGCCCGCGGCTTCGCCCGCGTTTTGAAAGAAAATCCTAGTTCTCGTTCCCGTGGGATTTCCGGGATGAAACCTATTCTATGTGTTAATCCAAGTTACCCTCTATATGTGTGCTAAATTTCATTGTAATCGGTTCAGTAGTATTTGCGTGAAAGAGTAACAAACACACACACACCCACATCCTCACAAACTTTCGCATTTATAAATTACTAGCTTTCCGCCCGCGGCTTCGCCCGCGTTTGCAAAGGAAAACCCGCATAGTTCCCGTTCCCGTGGGATTTCAAGGATAAAAACTATCCTATGTGTTAATCCAAGTTACCCTCTATATGTGTGCTAAATTTCATTGTAATCGGTTCAGTAGTTTTTACGTGAAAGAGTAACAAACATCCATACATCCATACATCCTTACAAACTTTCGCCTTTACAATATATATTAGAAATATTAGATAATAGATATTAGATAATATTAGTAGGATTGTTCCTTTATGATGTGAAATAAAGACAAACAGTTAAATCAAACATGTTACTCCTACTAGACTTTGCTTTCAACTATCATCCATATATTATACTAGCGGTCCGCCCCGGCTTCGCCCGTGGTACATATTTCGCAATAAAAGGTAGCCTATGTTATTTTGTCTCAGGGTCTAAAGATTGTCTGTGCGAAATTTCATCAAAATCGGTTGAGAGGTTTAAGCGGGAAAGCGTAACAGACAGACAGACAGAGTTACTTTCGCATTTATAATATTAAGTAGGGATACAATAAAATGAATTGCCAAACGTGTTGCTAAGCGCAAAACTCGAGAACGGCTGAACCTATTTAGTTAATCGTTTTTTATAATATTCCTAAGTATGAGAATGGTTCTTATGGAGAAAACGTAAACGTGTACCATGAGTGAAGCCGGGGCGGATCGCTAGTCAGTAATATTAATTTTAATTTAATTTTAAATAGGTAATTTAATATTTACCAACAAACAAACTCATCTTCACATTTATAATATACTAGAGGTCCGCCCCGGCTTCGGCCGTGGTACATATTTCGCAATAAAAGGTAGCCTATGTCCTTTCTCGGGTATCAAAATATCTCCATACCAAATTTCATGCAAATTGGTTCAGTAGTTAAGGCGTGATTGAGTAACAGACAGACAGACAGAGTTACTTTCGCATTTATAATATTAGTATGGATTATATTTATTAACTTACCTCATAGCTGTGTTCATCTTTAAGTTCAATATAAGCGATACTGCTTTTCTTGCCTTCCTCACGTTTTGGTAATCTCACATCAACTATGTGGTCTGTTAACTCGGAGAAATGTGACATCAACTGAAATGTTATATAAAAAATTATTATATTGATTTTTATATGAAACTGGTGTAAATTTAAAGTAACGTGATGTTATCTATAGATCCTACTAATATTATAAATGCGAAAGTTTGTGAGGATGTATGTGTATGTTTGTTACTCTTTCACGCAAATACTGAACCGAATACAATTAAATTTAGCACACATATAGAGAGTAACTTGGATTAACACTTAACACATAGGATATGTTTTATCCCGGAAATCCCACGGGAACGGGAACTATGCGGGTTTTTATTTGACTGCGCGGGAGAAGCCGCGGGCGGAAATCTAGTATTTAAATAAATGAGGGATGTAGTGTTGCAAGAATATATAGATCCATTCTATAAGTAACAAGCGATTAATAGTTATCATGAATAAAATGATAACTACTATGTTGTTTGTTTGTAGGTGCTAATCTCAGGAACTACTGGTCCAATTTGAAAAATTATTTCGGTGTAAGATAGCCCATTTATCGAGGAAGGCTATAGGCTATATATCATCACGCTAAGACCAACGGGAGCGGAGCCACGCGGGTGAAACCGTGGAGCATAGCTAGTAATAAATAATTATGCTGTTTGAATAATAATATGTATTTAAAAAATTACTAATATGTAATAACATACCTTTTCTTTTTCAATATCTGGCACTAAATTACCAACAAACACTACATATCGTTTTGGCCCTTTGACTTTTTCTTTTTTATCTGTGCCATTTTTATCATCAGTTTTTTCAACATCTTTTTTATCTGTACTCTTGGTTGTGTCATTGTCTGTTGCATTATCTGTGCTGTCAACTTTTTTTGTATCTGTGGCCTGCTTATCTTTCTTTCCCGCCTTTTTATTTTTCTTCTTTTTCTTTTTTTCCGTATTATTTGGCGCAGTTTTTGTTGTAGTTGCATTGTTTAACATATTGTATAATATTCTCAGTTTTCTCAAGTCAGATTCTGTTAAATTTTCTGTTTGTTTTATAATGGCTTGCATTTTGCCGTATATTGCGTCAGGAACTAATACATCATTTGCACCTTTAACTCCTTGGCGTAATGCTTGGCGAATTCTACCTAGATATAAAAATTAACATAATTATATTAAGTACTAAAGTTGACTTGATTTCAACACTTTATTTAATAAAGATTATAATATCTACTTATGCAATAAATCTAACAGTTGAATAAAGCTTTCTACCTGTGACTCTATTATGTCTATAATATCCACAATAAATATAAAATACCCTATAACTTTTGTGAATAGCTAATTATAATACTTTCCAAAAATCAAGAATTTTTAACTGTACGGGCCTATCCCGTACGTGTGTATGATTAATTAATATTGAAATAAAAGAGTTATTTAAACTATATAAAACTTGTATTAAACGGAATATATTATTAACTATAAAATGGATGGATGAGTCACGCGAGGTACTCTTAATGCCCGTCGACGATGAACTGATTTTAATTTAATATAAAGTGTAAAATGTTGGATACAATTTGCAAGCAAAGCGCCTTGTTGCACTTTGGACGTGCTTGCTCGTACATTAACTATCAGTGGACAGAATATCATTTAAATTAATCCAACAGTCTTCACTTTAATGAGTAACCAACATTCAAACATACAATATCTCTACTAGTACATTGAAACTCACCTTTCTGGTTGTTTGTCATGGGAACAGCAAGAAACCGTTTTACTAGTTCCTTATCATTTAACACTGGATATTTCTCCGCTAATTCCTCTGGCGATAATTGCACCTTGAAAACAAATTTTTATTTTAATGAGAACAATGTTAATTACAGTTTGACAATGAAAAATGCGCTGTGCAGTGCTTCGCCATAACTGCGCCGGCCCTTACGGTGTCATATAATCATATTTCTATTCTTTAAAAATTTTCAAACTAGTGATGTAACGATACATGATTTTGCCGATATGATACCGATACCGATATTTGTAGTAAAAAAATCGGCGATACCGATACCAATATCGATGGCTTGGTAGAAAAATAAATAGTGAATTATGCATAAAAGTTACCAACATTTAACAGAGACTCAACTGTAAATCGTATTCTTTTAAATTGAAATGCCAAATCAAAAAACAAGAAAAACATTTATTTTAGTATTATTATTTTACAAAGTCAGTTAAGCTTTAAGTAATACACATACAATCAATAATCAAAGTTTACTATTGGTAGAGTTTTTCAGAAAACAAAGGGCGCGCGCGCGGGCGACCTCCCGCATCGTTCATTGGGCGCGGTTTTATGAATTGTTTGATTTCGATATCGGTTGTTTTATAATCGGCGATACCGATATATCGGTATCGGTATCAGTATCGTTACATCCCTATTTCGAACATTTACCTGTACTGTATCTTTCTAATTTATGATGTAAAAAAGAAACATTAATTTCTTACCTGTGGTTGTGCTTCTACACTTTCCACAGTCTCAACTGGTGTTGTTTCTTCAGTTTTCTCTACGTTTGTTGCAACTAATTTTGCTTTCTTTCCCTTTTTTTGTTTAGACTTGGGATTTGAATCTGGTCCGAGTTTCCTCTTATTTGAAACAACTTCATTTTGTTCATCCATACTGAAATCCATACTTAATATTATAAATGCGAAAGTAACTCTGTCTGTCTGACTGTTACTCAATCACGCCTTAACTACTGAACCAATTTGCAGGAAATTTGGTATAAAGGTATTTTGATACCCGAGAAAGGACATAGGCTACTTTTTATCCCGGGACATAGGATAGGTTTTAACCTGGAAATTCCACGGGAACGGGAAATAAGCTGGTTTTTCTTTGACTGCGTTGGCAAAGCCATGGGTGGAAAGCTAGTAGAAAATAATTTGTTTAATGCTGTAATACAGTGTTCGTTAAAATCTATATACTTATTAAAAGTAATCGCTGAATGTGTTGCTAAGCACAAATCTTAAGAACAGCTGAACCAATTTAATTAATTCTTTTTTTTATAACATTCCTTGAAGTACCAGGATGGTTCTTATGGAGAGAAAATGTAAACATGATGTAGGCTATTTCAAGTTTAAAAAATTGGGGGCATTTAATAAAATATCGAAATGCTTATTAACCTTCCCTTCAAATATCTAAATTATAAAACTGTTAAAGATATTTAACCTTTAAAGTATATAATCTGGGATATTCTAAATTAATTTGCAATTTAAATAGAGTATGAGCAGGTATAGACATTTTTATTTTAGTGAACTAGCTATATCTCGTCAGGTCCATTGAGCTATTATTACTACGTAGTACGTAGGTAAAAACTCAATGGTCGGTCGCGCGAAATTTAATTTTCGAATCAAATTAAATGAAATCGAACTATAAAATAAAATGCAGCTGTAGCTTAAAATACGCGATTTTCTGTTTTTGTTAAGCAATATTGATAATATCCTTATAAGTTTTCACTCACAAAATTAGGAAATATAAGCAAAATGTATTTTTACATACCTGGTTAAGACCGCCATGTGAAAATTTTGAGGTTAAAATAAATATATATACAAAATACAAATGAATATCTCTCGTTTAAACAATATGTTCCTACTTCCTAGATCACACAGACAGTGTTGTAATATTAAATTATATTTAAATACAGTAATTAATTTCTACTCGGAAAATCGAACAAACCGCGGATTTGTTTTCTTTTTTTAAACAATTCTATTTTGACATTGACATTTAACACTGACAGTGCAAATCATTGCCATATAAAAAATAAACTTTATTTTCAATTTAAATGCTTTTCTTTGTGTTTTCTTTAGAAAATTTCAATAAATATAACATTAAAAATATGTTTTTTTTAAGAAGGAAATGATTTGAATCAAAAAGTCAACGTTATTATCTATTTTAATGACGTCCTTATTAGTACATTTTATGGCTTCAACATTCTTCATATCCGCACGATATGCGTGGCCTTTTGATGCAATCTAGTTAGGAATGGAATTCACTTCCGGCATTTTCCCATGCTAACTCATGCTGTGTCCATTTATTTTCTTCCTGTACCCATAGATAATTCCGTTTGAACATATCCGCTATACTACATACTACATACTTAGCTTGTTTAAAAACAGAGCCGTGCGAGAAGAAACTTGGCTGATAGTTTTTTAGGCAATACAAGTTCTAAAGTTCTTATTCTCTTTTAATATCCGTTGCAATTTACTCGCCTAACCCTCCCTGTGCCCAGTTTCTTTTCACAAGAAATAAGTACTTATGCATAGAGTCCTCCATACTGCACATAGTGAATCGACGTGGGAATGAGTTTTTTAAATGTTACGAATTAATATATAATTGAACATGTACTAACCTGATAAACAACAATTAACGAAGGTATAAAATACGTAGGTATTTTGTTCTAAAAGTAACAATTTTTTCCTACTTTCTAGTGTCTACGTGTTTAAAAAGAATTTTAACAAAAAAATATTTCATAAACTCAAACAAACATTCATTTATTCAATTAGACTACTATTTAGTAGCACTTTCGAATCGTCATTACATAGTATTTTAACATTTACCACCGATTCGGAAAGCAGTATCTATGGAGAAGAATCGGCAAGAAACTCCATAGTTGCTCTTTTAAATAATGTCAATAAATTTACATAATATGTAACTTATATCTACCTAACTACATAATATGCCAAAGAACTGTCCTGTGGTTTTTACGCGACAACCCTCCATGGGTCTTTATCGTCCATATATTCCTGAATACTGTAGTACGCTCTCTGAACTAGTACATTTTTTATGTAAGTTTTAAATTTAGTACTACTAAACTCTTTAATATTATGAGGAATTCTATTGTATAAGCGTATACCTTGACCCATAAATGAATTTTTAACTTTAGCTAATCGGAAAAATGGCATTTCAATTCTATTATTGTTCCTTGTGCCATAATCGTGTCTATCTCCTACTCTTGTGTGTAAGTCAGAGCTTTTGTGTACATGCAAAATATTATTAAATATATACTGTGATGGTACAGTAAGGATACCAGTATTCTTAAAATGATCTCTTAGTGAGTCCCGAGCACGTAAATTATATATAGAGCGAATGGCTCTTTTCTGTAAGGTAAATATAGTTTCTATATCTGCAGCCCTGCCCCACAGTAGAATTCCATAGGACATAATGCTATGAAAGTAGCTGAAATAAACCAATCTGGCCGTATCTTCATCGGTGAGATGCCTTATTTTTCGGACTGCATATGCAGCAGAACTGAGCTTACCTGCAGCGGTGTTGACATGGGCTCCCCACTGTAGTTTCTCGTCCAATGTTAACCCTAGAAATACAGTAGACTCAGTAGGATGCAATACCTCCCCGTTCAAGGTAATATCTCTGTTCAACTTTTTTACATTAGGAAGTAAAAATTCAACACAAGTGGTTTTTTTGGCATTTAATAATAAATTATTGGCAGTAAACCATTCAGATATGTGTAAAAGAGCACTGTTCACTTCGTCAACATTTGGGTCATGCCTATCCACATTAAAAATTAATGAGGTATCATCTGCAAACAGAACTATTTCACATCTATCCTGCAAATAATAGGGAAGATCATTGATATATACCAAGAACAAGAAGGGACCTAAAATTGACCCCTGTGGAACACCAATGTTAATTGACGCACCGCTAGAACGTTCTCCATTAACAACTACAGTCTGTATCCTATCATGCAGGTATGACGCTATGAGGTTCTGGGCTTTTCCTTTAATTCCATAGTGATTAAGTTTACGTAACAAAGTACAATGTTCAACGCAGTCAAATGCCTTGGAGAGGTCACAAAATATCCCTAGAGCATTTTTTGAGTTTTCCCATGCCTTATATATATGTGTTAGAAGTGCAACTCCAGCATCTGTGGTTGAGCGCCCCTTTGTGAAACCAAACTGTTTGGTGTGCAGTAAATTATTATTTGCAAAATGACTACTCAATTGGTTTAATATTAACTTCTCGAATACCTTACTTAATGTTGGTAAAATAGAGATAGGTCTATAATTGTTACAGTCTTCTTGATCGCCCTTCTTAAATAAAGGTATAACTTTACTAAGCTTTAGTAAATTAGGAAATGTACCATAGTCACAACACTTATTAAATATGGAAGCTAAATTTTTCGCAATATTTTCTATTATATTATTAACTAAATTTACGGACATTCCCCAAAGATCACAAGTATTTTTAAGATAAAGCGTCTTAAAGGCAGCAACAATATCATTAGCAGTTACGTGTCGTAATTCAAATAATGTACTGCACTCCGCAACATGGTCCCTCAAAAAGGTCTCTGCAAGTGCTGAAGACGAATTTAAACTATTAGTAATAGTAGCAGGGACACTACTGAAGAATTCTTCAAAAGCAAGCGCAACATCAGCACTTTTGTCAATAACCCTGTCATTATTTACAAGTTTTATGGTATTACTTGATTTGCTTTTACCCATTTCACCATTAATAATTGACCAAACTGTTTTAACTTTATTATCAGAGTCGCGTATTTTTTCTTTGATATACAAACGCTTTGCAGTGAAACAAACTTTTTTAAAAATTTTTGAGTAATTTCTAACATAACTAAGAAAAGATGGGTCTTTATTATATTGCTTCATACCATATAATTCATAAAGAATGTTCCTGCACCTATGTATACTAGCTGTCGCCCATTTACTAAATGGTAAATCCTTGGTAATATTTAAAGATTTAACTTTAAATATTTTTTCAAATTCTTTATGTACTAAATTAAAAAGATTTTTAAACATTTCACAAGGACTATTAGGATAGGATTGATCATTTAGTACGGGCAGGTTTTTATTAATATTATTCCTAAATTTATTAATGCCTTTTTTAGTTATAGGCCTAACATTAATCCTTTTAAATGTAGGTATGCAATCCCATTCAAAAACTACTTTCTGGCCACAGTGATCCGAAGTCAATGTATTGAGAATATTTTTCTCTAAACAGATGCAGTCACAGTATATATTATCAATACAAGTTGCAGAAGTAGGTGTAATTCGTGTGGGTTCGTTAAAAAGTTTATATAGATTAAATGACTGAAACAAATTAACAATTCGTGTAGCCGTTTGTGTTTGTAAAAGTAAATCAATATTAAAATCACCACATACTATAACTTTTTTTTTACTCCTGCTTAGACGCTTTAATATTTCTTCCATGACTGTCTCAAACATATTATAGTCACTGGAAGGGGGTCTATAAACGCAAACAATAATATAACGCTCCAGCTCCACACAGGACAGTTCAATGGTCCGTTCTACAGAAAGACTAACAATGTCAGTTCGTTCTTTACATTTTACACTATCATGTACAAAAATAACAGAACCTCCGTGAATAGCCTGTGTCCTAAAGTATATACTTTTTAATTTGTAATTTTCAATATTTACTAGGGACTGACATTGTTTAAGCCAATGTTCTGTTACACAAAATATTTTAATATTGTTATCATTCAGAAACAATTCTATTTCTAACAATTTGCTAGCCAAGCCTTGAATATTTTGATGCACAATGGAAAAAGACTGCTTAGCTGTTGTCTTATATACTAGTTTAAATCTAGCTTAGGGCTAGATTGTCTGTCTACACTTAATCTAGGTTGATGTATAAAATTACTACTACATAAAATTATAGTAGATCGATGGTCTGATACCGAACATGTACCAGACTGGTTAATATTATATGCTATTAACATAGCAAGTTCACGCTTATATCTATATGGCAGATACACTGTATTCTTTGTCAAAGTAAAAGATTTAATACATGAGTTAATGTCAAAGTAAATAAATGCATCACAATGATGATTTGTTAGGTTATACAATTTTAAATTCATATTATGAATTAATCTATTTTGTTCTTGTGTCAAACCAGGTAGGTATGGCAAGGTACACAACATAAATTTACATTTAGTCTTACTACTAATATCTAACATTTTTTTTAATCCTACATCAATATCCTTATTATTTATATTTAAACTGTCCCCATATAATATAATTACAATATTATTCTTATTAAAGCTGAAATGATCCAGTGATTTGATTATATATTTAAATGAACTGTTTAGTCCATCGAATGAGTCCCTCCAAGGGGGGTCTAGAGTGCGTGAGTTAGTAACGTAAGATGTTTCTTCGGAAACATGTCAAGAGTCCCTAGGTAATAAACATACTAAAACCCCGGGACACTAGGAGGAGCCCCGGAGTGGGGGGAGGGGGGAAAAGGTCCATTTTTTTTCATTTTTCACTTAAATCTCAAAAGCGGTACATGTTAGAGAAAAACTTTCAAGGAAAAGTTGAAAGGCCATAAAATTATCTACAAGTTGTACCAAGATCATTTTTTTCTATTCGCAGCCGTTTTCGAGCTACATCCCATGAAATGTGAAAAATTCGAAAGCTTTTTATTTTACCTAACTACTCTAATAAATTCAATACCTCCTAAACGCCTCCATGGTGGAATCTGTTTTTTTTATTAATGATAGACCTAATTATGAGCAATCTATCTGAACCGGTATCAAGTTGCACTTTTGAGTTTTTTGGAAGAAAAAAATAAAAAGATCAAGTTCAGTAACTCAAACTACCCTAATATTATAATATTTTGACAATCGATTCCTCCTAAAGGCTTCTATGGAGGAATATGGGTAACCTATTAAAAACTCGAATTTCTATTACCCGAATCTTAAAACCCCGAAAACGGTTGTTAGAACTTTTAAAAGACAGATGTAATGAATGACAAATTTTTAAAATTCCTTTTTTAATTTCCCAGATGAATCAATTTCCAGATGCACCAAAACCAGATTTTTAAAAAGTATTTTTTTGTTTCCCGTATTCTCATAATACAGATCTTATTATACCAGATTCTCAGAATACTTTTTTTTGTTTCCCATCGTACCATTTTCCAAATAAACTATTGCCAAATTTTCATAATCTTTTTATTTGGTTCCCATATAATCGTATAACAGATAAACTATTGCCAGATTTTCATAATCATTTTATTTGATTTCCCTACAATCGTGATTATACCTTTACTATCGACTGAAAATAATCATTGTCAGTAAGTAAATTTATTGTTTTACTTGTCCATTACAGACCAGTTTTAGTGTCAAAGTCGACTCAGTAGGTTAGGTTTGAACTACGACCCCCACGCTAAAACTGACTCGCTATTGTTTTTCTTGCCTATTACAGAAAGGTTTAAGTGTCAAATTCGACTCAGTAGGTTAGGTTAGGTTTGAACTGTGACCCCCCATGCACGAGCCGAGCGAGCGAAGCGAGCGTGCCGCGGCAGCGGCCGGCGAGTGCCAGAACCGACTCGCTATTGTTTTACTTGCCCATGACAGAAAGGTTTAAGTGTCAAATCCGACTCAGTAGGTTAGGTTAGGTTTGAACTGTGACCTCCCACGCACGAGACGAGCGAGCGAAGCGAGCGTGCCGCGGCAGCGGCCGGCGAGTGCCAGAACCGACTCGCTATTGTTTTACTTGCCCATTACAGAAAGGTTAAAGTGTTAAAATCTATTCAGAAGGTTAGGTTAGGTTCGTGCTGCGTCCCCCTGGAAGGGTTTCGTTTTGCTGGATATCGTTTATTTGAATTTCAAAAATCTGGACGTTGTTTGTCTGGATATCAATTAACTGTATTTCAAAAATTTGTGTTTTAAAAATCTGGCTTTCGTGCATATGGATTACGGTCATCTGGATTTTGTACATTTAGATTTCGTATGTCTGGAACTCATTCGTCTGGATTGTAAAACGTCGTACAAATAAAGAAATGGGCAAATGAAATTCGGAGTTGCGATTATATGGCAAACAAAACTTCGAAATTTTAAAATTCGGGGTTATGAAAAAATGTCCAAACGTTTTCTGGATTATGATATTCGGAATATTAAAATTCGAGATTAAGATAGGTAACCAGGAATATGTTTATTTTACCAATTATAGACCTAATTAAGAGCAATCTATCAGTAC
>CAJQZN010040344.1:0-15285 GCA_907164685.1 Colias eurytheme
CCGATTATAATAAAATTCGCACATCATGTGTAGTTCGATCCAACTTGAGAGATAGGATAGTTTAAACATGTAGGTACCACGGGCGAAGCCGGGGCGGACCGCTAGTGTTAATAATAGTTTTATAATGAATGCATTTGAAAATATAAACTTTCTCGTATTTAAGAAATAATAAGAAGTTTATTAAGTTCTGGAAAAGAACAAACATAATGTATGAAAATATTATTAAATATAATAGTGAGTATAATAAGTCACTACTCTACCAACAAATCATTAAACTGATGATTAAAGTCATAATTTTTGTTTGTCTCTCTGTTTATTCTGCTCGAAAACAGCACTGACTGATTTTGAAATGATCTTCTTTCCTGTTATAAAGATATAAAAAAATAGGGTTGCCAACAAAAAGTTCAACATCAAAACGCGTTTGTGCGAATATCAATATTAAAATTGAATATCAAACTATTTTCGTTCTGACCCACTTCATAATTTCCAAAAGTACCGTCAATATTATTTGAGATCGATCTATATTATGTATTGTGCGATCGCCCAAGGCTTTAATTTCCTGTCTCAAGCCGAAATTTGTCGAATGACTGACGTATGTATGGTTGGATGGTTATGAAAATGAATTTGATGGTATTGACTTTCAGTTTTGCTTGGCGGTTCTGGGAAAACGTATGTTTATGTGTTATGTAAGAATTTGCAGTAAGGTTTTTGTTTTTGTTTACTGTATAATATTGTAAGTTTAATAGAGCTATTTTCCTTAGAATATTGAATGAATAACGTATGTATGTGTTTAGATAATATCAAGATAATATTGATGAAAATGACTTGTTTCGTATGAGTTTGAACTTTTAGTGTGTGCCTTATTCGACTTATTAAGACTTGTAAATGCTTTAAAAAGCGTCGTCAGATGCATTTTATACATGTCCTTTAATCAACAAATTTATTTATTTAGTGTCAATAATTCTTATTGGGTTCAATTTGTCTCCTTAAATGATTAGGCACGTTTAAATTTTGATGTGAAAGAGTTTCATTTACAATCTTATTATATATAAATCTCGTGTCACAATGTTTGTCCTCAATGGACTCCTAAACCACTTAACCGATTATAATAAAATTCGCACACCAGTGCAGTTCGATCCAACTTGAGAGATAGGATAGTTTAAACATGTAGGTACCACGGGCGAAGCCGGGGCGGACCACTAGTAATTCTATATAATCTGATAGGGAATTTTGTCATTTTTATGCTGATTTGGCAAGTAAGTAAGTTATTCATTTACTCTTCTGTGTTCTAGCTTTATATTCGCGAACATTGTAACTTAATATTCTTTATACTTATAATAGAGGAAGCTATGAAACGATACTGTTATGATATAAGGTGCTAAGATAGACTTTATTGCATCGCAATTCGCAACGTCTTTAGAGCGTTTTTATTGTCTTCTTAAATCTTATTTGCAAGCTCTAGTAATCAAGCATTATTATATGCAAGGATACCGCATAGTAATATGTTAGTGAACTTAGCAGATCATTTTTAGCAGATCAAAAAAAAATGTGAGTTCTTATCGCGTGCAGTTGAGTTCTACAGTTCCTGATACTTTTTAGAAATAGTTCTGGCGTTTTTACCTTAACAAACGACATTTGAAAAAACCCGACCTGGACCCGGCTTAACGTGATGCTAAGACGTAATGCTACGACGTGATGCTACGACGTGATGCTACGACGTGATGCTACGGCGTGATGCTACGCTGTGATGCTACGGCGTGATGCTACGGTGTGATGCTACGGTGTGATGCTACGGCATGATGCTACGGTATGATCCTACGGCGTGATGGTACGGCATGATGCTACGGCATGATGCTACGGCGTGATGCTACGGCGTGATGCTACGGCGTAATGCTACGGCGCGATGCTACGGCATGATGCTACGGCATGATGCTACGGCATGATGCTACGGCATGGTGCTACGGCGTGATGAAATATGACATAAATAAATTTTCTAGTGTTTCATTTTACGCGAGTATTTCTAAAAAGTATCAGGAACTGTAGAACTCAACTGCACGCGATAAGAACTCACATTTTTTTTGATCTGCTAAAAATGATCTGCTACGGGAAGTTGGCAGATTATTTTTTCAACTGTCGTTTTTTAAGGTAAAAACGCCAGAACTATTTCTAAAAAGTATCAGGAACTGTAGAACTCAACTGCACGCGATATGAACTCACATTTTTTTTTGATCTGCTAAAAATGATCTGCTACGGGAAGTTGGCAGATCATTTTTTCAAATGTCGTTTTTTAAGGTAAAAACGCCAGAACTATTTCTAAAAAGTATCAGGAACTGTAGAACTCAACTGCACGCGATAAGAACTCACATTTTTTTTTTTGATCTGCTAAAAATGATCTGCTAAATTCACTAACATCATAGTAATTAACTATGTTTGTTTTCAAGACATGATATTTGAAGTTCTGCTGACTGGGTATTTAAACGACTAAGAAGTCGTGGGATGCAGATTTGATTTTATTTTAACTACAAATGAATCAATATGGTTTCGATTGAAGGTATATAAATGTACCTGTAATATAGGTAAATTGATTGCAATTTGTTTAATACATCTCGCTTAATAATACTACTAACAATTTATTAGACCACTAGCTTTCCTCCCGCGGCTTCGCCCGCTTTGTCTAAAACATAATAAATTATATACTACAACCTTCCTCTTGAATCACTCTATCTACTAAAAAAACCGCATCAAAATTCGTTGCGTAGTTTCAAAGATTTAAACATACATAGGGACAGAGAAAGCGACTGTGTTTTATGTAGTGATTAATGATGTTACTCCCAACATATATAATAAAATCCACCACACATTGAGTTAGAACAAAAATCACTAAAAGTCAATGCAACTAATACAACACAAAACAAGAAATGCATTCCATAAACCACTGCCCATAGGCTAAAAGTATCGAGGCATCAATCCACAGTACAGTAATTACAAAAGTTTGTATGCAAACTCCGGTCCAAGCAATTTGTTCCGCTACTGCCAACTCTGCTGAGCCGTTTTTATTGACAGATTAAAAATATATGAACAGTTTAAGCTGGCCATAGACTGGGAACAGTTTTATGTGCGAAATGTTTAAGATGAATGAATAAATGAATGAAAACTTTATTGTACCAATAAAAGTACTTAATACAAAAATGCGCAATTAAGGCGATGTTATGACTACAGAACCATCTCTTCCAGGCAACCAAAAATAACACAATAGGTGATGTATACTAGATAGGTGATGTATACTTTGATATAAGGAAAGAAAGAATAGTTACATTAGATATAAAAATAAGTGATAGGAAAAACACTTTTGGTATGATTTATTTTGTCTTCTATTTTCGGTTATTAAGAATAACATCTGCATATCTTGATAATCTTGATAAGTTTTTCGCATTAATGATAGAAACCAATTATATAAATTAATTCATCTAATGTAATACGTATACTAAAGTAATATACTACTTACCTATATACTGAAACCTTCCTCGAGAATCACTCTTAACCCTTATTAAAACGCTGGGAGCTATACTTCCCACGTCTCAGATTGAAGTAAATCGTGTTTTATTTTTATATGCTTAAACCTAATGCAGTGTAATATTTATCTACGCAATCTTAACATTTTAGAGAACTTTTTTTCATGGAAACACTTTTCAGAAAATTATTACATGTCATGGTAAACACACGTCAAAGTCAGGTGACGTGATTTTGCAGCCGAAAACGACCGTTATTTTTTAGTTTTTGGTGTAGTGCTCAAAAAAAATTAGATAAGTAGATTTGAGTTCTAGCTATGTAAACTAGACTATATTACGGTTGCGTGAAACGTAAAAATATGCCCAGAATCTTTCTTTTATACCTTGGTAGAGTCGATTGAAATTAAGTCTTTAAGTGGGAAGATATCATCCCAGTGTTCGTCACTGCACACGACATTCGGAAATTCTATATATAAAATCTGTGTGTCTAAAAAATCTTTTTTAGTTGGTATAAGCAACTTATTTATTGTTATTCGTTATTTCCTGATCAGATAATTAGAAATCTTAACTCAATACATTAGTATTTACCTATTGTTTTTATTTTGTTGTAGAAAAATGCCATTTTTATGTTGAAGTCATTCATTTTTCAATTCCCGAATTCTTCCCTCAGTAAAAGAAACTTGCATTGATGAGTACTTTCACCTCCTTTATTAAAAAACTTGATCTTTATAATTTTTTACGATAACATTAAATTCACAAGTGGAGTCAGGGCAACTAACTAGTGTTTTAAAATATTGATGTCTGGAGTGGACACTGGGAGCTATAGTTCCCACCTTTCCAAACTTTTTACAAGAGAGAACAGATGACGGGATATATACTTCCCACCGAAAAAAGGGTACTTCCCCCCCACTAACCCCTTTTTTGTGTGTATTTTTGAAATCTACGACCCAAAATTACCCAGGAACGTATCTTACTTTTTTGTTAGCTCCTCCACAGGCTCGCGTTTGAATAAGGGTTAAAGCCGCATAAAAATCCGTTGAGTAGTTTTATTCAAGCACTAGCTGTGCCCTGCGGTTTTACCCGCATTTCTCTCTTGTTGGTCTTAGCGTGATGATATAATATAACCTCTATAATTGGGCTATCTAACACCGAAATAATTTTTAAAATCGGACCAGTAGATCCTGAGATTAGCGCGTTAAAAAAAACAAACAAACTCTTCAGCTTTATAATATTAGTATAGATATATGGACAGACAGACAGCGACTTCTTATTAATTGGTCAATACTACTACCCTACTACGTTATAATCTAATAGCCAAGATGGTATCTACATTTGTGGTCAAAGTGCAGCATGCTCTGTTAGAGCTTATTCGCTTTGATCTTAGTACCTACCTTTGATTATGCATTGAATGTAAACATTGCTAGTACATTCATACATTGAAGCTTTGACAAAATATCTATACATATAATAAATCTGTAGAAGAGTCAATTCTGTACATTGAAAATATTGAAAAAATAAATAGTAGGGGGTGTTACTGCTTTCAGTTAATACTTTCAGAAATTTTGTACTTGCGGTACCTACTAGGGAAGTACGAATAAGGATTCAAGCAATAATATGTTTAAAAAAAGACGTGTGGCACTCGGGGACTGCCGCGGTTAAGCTATTGCATAGCGTGAATTCAAGCCACACCTCCGTGCCCGTCGGAGTGGGGAGCGTGAGGTTTTTTCGTTACGTAATTTCTGGATTCGGTCCCCGCGCTCAAGGCCCGCGATAGAAGCTATGCAATAGCTTAAAAAACTTGAATTGATAAGATAGTAGGAGGACTAATTGGTTATTGTTATAACGCTATCTGTTTCTTGAGTCACTTTTCTATTATGTACAAAAACATATTTTGTCCATAAGTTACAAAAACATAGGCTATCACACTTTGTTTTACTTAGAGATAAACCGAAATACTTCCCAAAAGAAGTAATACCACATCAAAGCAAAAAGAGCTAACAAACACAAACTATGTCAAAAGCGTATAAATTGCCAATAAGCAATAATAACAAACTACCTCCAAAATTACCGAAAGCTTCCGGAACTTTCGCAATTAATTGTTCGAAGGTATAATGTGAGGAAGTTAAGATATAATTAGGAACATATTACTCAACCAGGGGGGCTATATCTTATAGCAATATTATTTCCAGTGTGCGAAAGGGGCAGCGCTATACAGGTCGTCTAGCGCCGTCACTGTCCTACACTGGAAATAATATTGCTATAAGATATGGGGGCAGATAATTTCCTTACAAGATTTTCGGGTGATGTTAATTCATTTGCTGTGGTTTTGCTCGTTATTATGTTCAAGTTTTAATTGGTAAACGGGATGTTATAAGATACGAAATTTGATGTTACTCTCTTCTTTGTATATTATCTATACTAATACAGTAGAACCTCGATAAGTTAAAGTCCAAGGGAAACACAAAATATTTTAAGTTATAGAGGTTTTAAGTTATCAAGGGTCTATCCATTTTTCACTGCTTCTATAGCTTTTAATTTATCGGCGTAGGTGAGGGTTGTTAGTTTTCTTTTTGGACTCATTTTAAGCCAGTTTTATCACACAGTAAGTAAAGCGATGTTTCCAGGACAACTAAGTAAGTAAGTCGTTGTCATAAAGCTATCCACCGCAAAGCTTTGAAAAATTTCGATAAAGCAAACAATAGGTAATGTATTGTATACGTTAACAATACATAGTAAACACGTGCAAGCAATAAATACCCAAACCTTTTGTTTTGACACTCTTTCAAAATGACTAATGAGTCATTTGACAAATAATTTTATGTTATAGAGGTTGTGGAAACATTTCTTTAAGTTACTGAGGGCCAATACAGAGATTATTTATTTAAGTTATAGAGGTTGCGTATTTTAAGTTAAAGAGGTTTTGGGCTCTGATGGGAAGGGAACATATAATTTTTTGAAGTTACAGAGGTTTTTATGTTATCGAGGTTTAAGTTATCGAGGTTCTACTACTACTGTATTATAAAGCTGAAGAGTTTGTTTGTTTGTTTGTTTGAACGCGCTCATCTCGGGAACTACTGGTCCGATTTGAAAAATTCTTTCGGTGTTAGATAGCTCATTTATCGAGGAAGGCTATAGGCTATATACCATCACGCTACGACCAACAGGAGAGGAGCCACGGGGGTGAAACCACGCGGAGCGGCTAGTTAATTATAATATCAATAGCTGTGCCTCGCGGTTTCACCTGCGCCAGAACCGCTTGTAAAAACTTTCAGCTTCTATTTTAACTCTTTACGGGTTCATTTTTGGGGAATAAGGTCTTAAACTATAATATTTATTTCACGTTTAAACCAAACCGGTATTGTATTGTAATTTAACCGTGAAGAAAATCGTAACATACAGCAGACGAACACATTTATACTAACTTTTGATCATAGTCTTGTATTAAATGATATTATATCAAGTCGCCAAAAAATTTATATTAATACAATATCGTAAATGGTTAAATATTTTTTTTTCTTATAAATGGATTATCTATTCTAATTAAAATCTTAGATAAATATATTACAGTCTCTCTTCAAACTCAAACTCAAACTCAAACATTTATTTATTCAATTAGACTTCTTCTAGAAGCACTTTTGAAACGTCATTAAGTACATATTTTTAACATTTACCACCGATTCGGAAAGCATATTATCTACGGAGAAGAATCGACAAGAAACTCCATAGTTGCTCTTTTTAATCATGTCAGATTTACAATTTTACAAATTACATATGTAATATCATAATATGCCAAAGAACTGTCCTGTCAAATATATTGAAGTTTCAGGAGTAAATTAAAAATCTATAATATAAAAATGAATCCCAAAATGTGTTGGTAAGCGCATAACTTGAGAACGGCTGAGTACGAGGATGGTTCTTATGTAGAGAAAACGTAAATATGTACCACGGGCGAAGCCGGGGCGGACCGCTAGTAGTCGATAAATAAAACCGGCCAAGTGCGAGTCGGGCTCGCGCACAAAGGGTTCCGTAGCAGCAAATATAATAAATTACAGTTAAATCAACCTATCTCAAAAACTATAAGAGATACTTTGATCAAACCAAAAATCGTTGAAAGAGTTAATTAGCATGCATCACCTCTATTTTTTTTAGAATTTTATACCCCGTAGTTATAAAAATAGAGGGGGGGGGACATACTTTTTACGACTTTGAGAGCTGATATCTCAAAAACCGTTCACTTTAAGAAAAATGTTTTTTAGAAAACTTTATATCATTTTAAAAGACCTTTCCATTGATACCCCACACGGGTATGTACATCGAAAAAAAAAATTTCATCCCTCAGTTACATGTATGGGGGGCCCCACCCCCAATTCTTTTTTTTACTATTTAGTGTCATATTTTTGTAGCGGTTCATACAACACATATTCCCATCAAATTTCATCACTGTAGTACTTATAGTTTCCGAGTAAATCGGCTGTGACAGACGGACAGACGGACAGACGGACAGACGGACATGACGAAACTATAAGGGTTCCGTTTTTGCCATTTTGGCTACGGAACCCTAAAAAGGGCATTGTAAAAAATACTTTTATCTAGGTATATAAAGAAACATCTTACAAAGAAACTTAACAAACTTTACACTTCGACGGCTTCTTTATTAAATTGTTTTGTTCTGATTTCTAAAGACACATTGTTGAGAAAAATCATTAGCAAGTTATCACTATATTATGTTGATGTTTGTCCGTCCCTATGTATGCTTAAATCTTTAAAACTACGCAATGGATTTTCATGGGATTTTTAAATAGATAGAGTGATTCTCGAGAAAATAATATTGTTTATTAGGTTTTAGACAAAGGGGCGAAGCCGCGGGCGGAAGACTTATTATGCATTTTTTACTTTGCGTGGTAGGTAGCGATTATGGCGATATATAAACTTTATTTTCATAATTCAACTGATTACTGAAATATCAAATATCAAATTCGAAATAGACATTTTTTCACATCACCACTAAATTAAACATTCTTGACTACTATCTATACATTAAATGTATAGTTCGTAACTTCCATTAATTTATTTCCAATAATTTTCTTGTAATGTTGTTTTCTTTTGCTTATCATTTTCAAAGCCAGTGTGTCAGATTTCATATCGAACCGAACTTGCCGCATAAATTATACACCCGAATAACAATTAGGATGTTGCTTATTTTGAAACTGTCAACCCTAAAAGGTGACATTTTTATTTACCCAAAACCACTCTTATACCTCTGTAATAGAGTCGAAAATCGCGCACCCCGTTTTTCTATAAATTAATAGGGTTGACAAAATAGTAAAACAGTTGATAATTGATTAGTTTGCGAATTGTGCAAACGTGTGATAAATTTTGACGTCGGAGGTAATTAATTTTGTTTGTATTTAGAGTTTGCGGTTTAATAAATTTTATTGGCCGTCTGTTTGCAGTTTGATTGAATTTTATTGTTTGTTCTATTCAGCTAATTGGGAACGTAAAATTTTCAAATATAAATTCTTTGGGTTTATGGGATCGTGAAATCGTAAAGAAGGCTTTTGCGTTAAAAAACCATTGTGTTTTATGAAATACATTTTGCGGTTTTGCTGACGATTAACAATGGGATTTTTGTCAACATTTAATTACATTTTTGTTTTTGTTTTTATGGGTTAAGGCTTTTATGAAAAACCTGTATGTATTTTTTTATACTAATTGATAGGCAGGCGTTTGACCACTATCCCGCCTGATGTAAAGCGGTGATGTGATCTAAGTAGGAGCACGTCTGCCTTTTTTTTAAAGTGGGGAAATCTTCCAAAGATACCCACGGCTCCCGGAACCGTGGGTTATGTCGGATTCTTACCGACTAAACCCCACTGTGTTCCGTCGAGCCGCTTTAATGATGGGGCCACGGGTATTGGTTGGAATTCTGCCTAGAAGAAGCCTATTCACTCTAGACTTGAAGAGCTGCAGATTGTAATGGTCCAGGAACACCGACGATGGAAAATATATATATGTAGGGAAAATCTCTATGCTACCTAATTTCTTTGGCATCATAGACTTGTGATTTGTGTCTATAATGCTTTTCTGTAGCAGTCATTTCAAATAAGTAAAAGTGGAATAAAAACTATCTGGAATAAAACGGCATGAAATGGCACTTCTTGTAAAAAAATATTTATTAAAATTTAATAAATTAAACAAAGAATTGCTAATTACGTACAACCATTTTTAATGTATACACTATACAGGTTGTATTGAAAATATGTATTGTAATTTTTATACACGTTTCTTAGTAGTTTCATAGTTTCGTAAAATGTATTTACCTTATATGAAAAAATAATAAAAAATAAAATAATAAAATGTTTCAACATTTTATAAGTATCTTGTCCAAAATAAATAACCACAGAAACAGTTTGTATGGAAACACATTGTGGCAACCTCTTTGGAATAAATCTTGGACCGGATTGGAGTTAAAATACTGGAAGCGCTATGTATTTTTTTATTATTTTACTTTGTTTTCAATATTCAAATTTTCTGAATATGTAAAAGTATGTATGTTACCATAATTAGAAGTAAAGAAAAAAGAATTTGAGCATGTTTGATATCCATCCGTCTTACGCTTTTTCGATCAGGTCACGTGTCCTGACGCGAGTTTAAGATTTTATACCCATTACAGAAAAAGTTCTCAACGCCGCTAAAGAAGTTTTCACTTCAAAAATCATTTATTTATTTCCACAACGTGAGTTTTTTCATTACATATTTTACAGGCTTTAGGTGTAGAAAGCTGGTGTCGTGTAAAAAAATGTTAAGATACAAGATAATTAAATTGGTATTTTGTAGACTGGTCAGTAAAATATATTTCAATTTCGTTTTATGAAAAGTATAAATAAATATCGAATTCATATCTTATATTGAAAGGCAATCTTGTTATTTCTGCCTGTGTAAAGCGACAGAAGAGATAACCTTTGTGTTAAATTTTATTAAATAAACAACAGTTAACCCTTGCCTAATAAACTTTAATAATAGTTTTGGCACATCCAGTAACGATATATCTACGTCTGACAGGCGAATGACTACGTCTAGTATGTATGTATAAAGGAAAATGCAAGATGGCTGAATCATTTTTTATGAGTTATGGCCAGCGGGAGGTTGAGGAAATGTGTCGCCTCTGTCCAATGGGCTCACTGGAATTATGTCAAGAATATGTGGACTAAAAATATCATCATGTTTCATATCAAAAATTTTAAGGAAATTATATAGATTATGAGTGTACTCTATAGTGTATCTCACTGTAATTATGAGTGACACTCTATAGACAATTTTTGAAGTAAAACTTCTTTAGGCACGTTGAGAGTATAATTTTAAGGTCGCAATGGCAATACCGTCACGTCATTGTGTGGACGATTTCGGTATCTTTGAAACTAGCCAAAGAAGTTTCACTTCTTACACGTGTGCTCGGCACACACGCTTTTTGATAGAAAGTTTAGAATGTCAGAATATCAAGCTTAATATAAGTTTTAATAATAATTTAAAATATATTGTATAATATTTAACATGAATGCAATAAATTAAAAACAAATAAACCGAATTTTAATCAGCTATTTTCTACCAAGAAATAAACCATTCCTATGGGGCAGATTCAAAACTTAGTTAGAAGTTCAAGTGAACAAAACTTTGTTATTTATCTTAGGAACCAAGGGAGGAACAGCAGGTGAAATCTCGTTAAATAAATCGTTTAAAATTTCTAAATAAAACTAATGTAAAGTTCTGAATTAAAGAATTAGTTAATACTGTTAAGAGCAAATAAATGTCTTATTTGTCTGGCTCTAGGAATAGTTCTAAAAATATTTACAAGTAAAATTATAAGTAACTAGGTTTCCGCCCGCGGCTTCGCACGCGCAGTCAAAGAAAAACCCGCATTCTTCCCGTTCCCGTGGGATTTCTGGGATTGCGTCATTTTCCCGGGATAAAAAGTAGCCTATGTCCTTTCTCGGGTATCAAAATATCTTCATACCAAATTTCATGCAAATTGGTTCAGTAGTGTAGGCGTGATTGAGTAACAGACAGACAGACAGAGTTACTTCCGCATTTATAATATTAGTATGGATTTAGTTTCGTTTCTTCATGTACAATTAATTCACATTTTGCTATGTTGGCTTTCATAGCGCAATTTGTTAATTAAAAATAATAATGTCAATCTTAATCTAAAAACAGAGACATCACTAAATAGGTACTTAAAAACAAAAAAGATTAATAAGGAACGTAATTTATTAAAAATCCTCATAATGTAGGTACTTGTTACTATCAAATCAAACTCAAACTCAAACTCAAACATTTATTTATTCAATTAGACTTCTTCGAGAAGCACTTTTGAAACGTCAATACATATTTTTAACATTTACCACCGATTCGGAAAGCAGTATCTATGGAGAAGAACCGGCAAGAAACTCCATAGTAGTCCTCCAATCTAAAGGCTATAAATGCACAAAGGCAACTAACACATCTATTATAACTAACTAAAATATTATATAGTAACACATTACCCGCTTAGATCACTAATACCACAACTAAAATGCCTTCCAGCTTCACAACTTCGCACGTACGAGCTCCAAATCAAGCTGAAAGCTAAATAAGACAATAATCTACATCATAAACAGTTGTCCACAATGTGAGTCCGACACAAAGCGGAGTTTTCTAATAAATCATGCGACGTTGTGGTGGACCCGGCTTACGGGCCGGCTGTTACATAGAACGTTCTAGAATGTTCTGGAATATTCTCGAAGGATCTGGAAATTTCTTATGACATTCTATTGTCGACGGATTTTATTTGTTGTTCTGATATTATTCAGTTTATTTTTAAGTTGAATTTAATTGTATAAAAAGTTTTGAGTTTGTGTTAAGTGCTTTGCCACGCTACACTCATTTGAATTATCAACTAACTGAATGCTACATAATATTTACTTGCACTTTTAATACTCAATCTAATCCTTTAAGAGCGTATACGCACTATGCGGGTAGCCGCATTGCGGGTAGCCGTCCGGCTGACCGCAAGCACAATTATGTACGTAATATTCATTTCTATGCGCACTGCGATGCGGCTACCGCAGACCGGACAGTGCGCATAGAAATGAATATTACGTACATAATTGTGCTTGCGGTCAGCCGGACGGCTACCCGCAATGCGGTTACCCGCATAATGCGTATACGCTCTAAGTTATCCATACTAATATTATAAATGCGAAAGTAACTCTGTCTGTCTGTCTGTTACTCAATCACGCCTAAACTACTGAACCAATTTGCATGAAATTTGGTATGGAGATATTTTGATACCCGAGAAAGGACATAGGCTACCTTTTATTGCGAAATATCACCACGGGCGAAGCCGGGGCGGACCTCTAGTAATAAATAAATAATTATACTTTGATCGGAATTATTCCCTTCGGTGTGAGTGGATGACATAACAGCAACTCGTAGATCCCTTTGTCCTAACTCGCACATTCGTGGTCCTCACTCAGACTGTTTTGTTCTATTTTAAGTAATTATTTGGATATTATGTATTAATAGTTAGTGGGTGAAGGATGAAGTATAAGCCTTTTTTATCTAATACACAAATAAAATTTATGTTCAATACCTATATAAAGAAAAGCAAATAGGTAGCATTTTTCGTCAGTAGCGATAATCTTTTCTAATGTATTCAACATCATTTTTGCAAACAAACATTTTTGCCATCACGATTTCATTGTACAATATAATAAATAGATAATATACATATTTGTTAATTACATGCACTGTGTGGATTTAAATATAAAAATAATAAAGTATTTACCCAAATCGAAATTAATAAAATAACCGTTCTATTTTCAATAATCGTATCTACATGATAATCTTTGAACACAGTGTACGCTAGCTTTGTCACACTAGTGATTGAAGCAATGTTTTATCCCTTTCATTATTTCAATACAAGTGTCAAGCAAGTGTCATTCATAAAGAATTTTAAATTGTTATTTTTAATCTTAAACTGTAATAATTTAATATATTTTCCTGTGATATAATATTCCTTTATCTTTCTTTATTTTTTTGCACGAATACGTGCACTGTCTGAACACACAGGAAGGCATTTTCGACAACTTTTGTACCTATCGGCACATGCGCTCACTGGGACCGGTGACAATCTGACTGATTGCATTGGTCCCAAATAGGACCAATTCACGGAATCAGTTTTGGTGCGTTGATGACGTATCTACCTCTTGTTTCTATATATAATATCATTGTTTTCAAGTTTAACTTTCGTGACATTAAACAACCTTTTCTTTGTGTATGCAAGTTAAAATTCATCTTAAAACACTTTTATTAGTGATAAGTTAAATATAAATATTTAACTTGAATGTGCGGGTAGAATCTATTTAAATTTCATAGTCCGCAAAAGTTTGAGAATCTTCACTGAAAAGGACGTTTTTTTTTTTTTTTTTTTTTTAAAAAAGGCACCCGTCATCACAGGGTGTTCGCGCCACCTCTGGATTATAGTCCAGAGACATTTTTTGCTTTTTATTTATTTTTTTTGGATGGATAATATTAAAATACAAATATTCAAATAATTATATAACAAAATATTCGAAATATAGCTGGTCCGTTTTTTGGTACAGTGCCGTAGATACAGGTAACTAAGAACCCATTGGCATGTCCCAAGAAACGGACGTTGCCATGATTCCTATTTTAATAAAATATCACTTTTATGGGATTTTCTTGCTTTAGAGTCTTTAATTATACATAGAATTATTTTTAATTAAGTTCAAAATGACGAATATAATCTAAAATCAGTTAAATCTGTTGGGTCTACAATAGAACCGGGAGTTCCTCGACCTCCACATGCATTTCGTCTAAATGTCCTAATCATCGGCCAAATATCACTTCACATTTTAGAAAAACCATTATTATTTGTATTTAATTAAACCAAAGGTTGCTTGACACGAAATAATAAATGTTATTTAATATTCTACACAACTAAATAGTGTGATTGAGCTCGAGAGGGCTCAATTATCATTTGTTAGGTATTTAGTTAAAATTGAAGAATTTTTGGTTATAATAGATAGTGAAAATACTGTGTTACAATAAAACAATAAAATGCTACTTTAAATTGTTTTCAATTGTGTTATATTAAGTGAATTTTATTTTTTTTCACTCTTATTTTATAAGCTGTATGACAGCGTTGTCCGTTTTTTGAGACAGCATTGAAGGCGTGGTTCTTGGCAAAGGCCGTTTTAACGGACATCCTGAAAAACCTACTTACAGAAAATTTGTTTTATTTTTTTCTCTACTATAGTATTTTTTAAACAATAACTATCACTAAAACCAATTCAGGTCATATCTGGGTACATTATTTCAGGGCTTGCCGTGTTAAGGGTTAAAGTAAAATGATTTAATATGTGTAAAAACATGTTTACGATGGGTACTTTACAATTATCTTGTATTTATATAATAACTAGAGGTCCGCCCCGGCTTCGCCCGTGGTACATATTATTTCGCAATAAAAGGTAGCCTATGTCCTTTCTCGGGTATCAAAATATCTCCATACCAAATTTCATGCAAATTGGTTCAGTAGTTTAGGCGTGATTGAGTAACAGACAGACAGACAGAGTTACTTTCGCATTTATAATATTAGTATGGATTATGCTCCTGTTCTGTCCTGTCACATTGTTATTATAATAACATTTGAACCTTTAGTTATCCTTTTCTATTTTAATAATCCATACTAATATTATAAATGCGAAAGTAACTCTGT
>CAJQZN010040345.1:0-19978 GCA_907164685.1 Colias eurytheme
TAAAAATATAGCACCAATAAAAACACTACTCCACACCATTCCCTGTTCCCTTCATAGTCCCAAAGGGTCGGTTTAAGTGCTAGAGCGAGATAGTGCATTCTTACACCTGAGTGTGACAGAGACAGACATACAATAAAGATTAGTAGAGGAATCAAATGTCTCTTGTGACGATTGATGGAAGCTAATGAATTGATAGCAAAGAAATGTATTGAACTAGCCTGTTGCTCCGGCTTCGTTTGGGTTTGAAAATATCTTCATCGTTATAATAAATGAAGTTTGTTTGTTTGAACGCGCTAATCTCAGGAACTACTAGTCCGATTTGAAACTCGGTGTTACATAAACCATTTATCGAGGAAGGCTATATAGTATATATCATCAGGCTAAGACCAATAGGAGCGGAGCAATGCGGGTAAAACCGCGGGGCACAGCTAGTTTGCTAAATAATATTACTAGCTGTCTGCCCGCGGCTTCGCCCGCTATATCGACTTAATAAATTATATACTTACCAAAAACATCCTCGAGAATCACTCTACCTAGTAAAAGCATCAAGATTTGTTGCGTAATTTTAAAGATCTATGCAATATGCATACAGACAATGACGATGGAAAGCGATTTTGCCGGTTCTTCTCCATAGATACTACTTTCCGAATCGGTGGTAAATGTTAAAAATGTTAGGACGATTCAAAGGTGCGTTTATAAGAAGTCTAATTTATAAATAAACTAGCGGTCCGCCCCGGCTTCGCCCATATGAAACATATGAAAAATAGATGTTGGCCGATTCTCAGACTTACCCGATATGCACAGAAAATTTCATGAGAATCGGTCCACCCGTTTCGGAGGAGTATGCAGACTAACATTGTGACACGAGAATTTTATATATAAGATAATAAATATTTTTAGGACAAATTTCACACAGGGCACGATCTGATCCCATACTAAGCTTTCGCTTGTGTTATGGAAACCAGATGGCTGATAAACATACATACATTATATAATTTTAAATAAATACTTATATAGATATTCAACACCCGGACACAGAGCAAACATCTATGTTCATCACACAAATATTTACCCCGGGTGGGAATCGAACCCACGACCTCTGGCTCGGAATGCAGGGTCACTACCATACAAGTCAATCGCGCGGTCACTCAAAATGATGAATGAATGAAATTGAATAAATAAATGTTTGGGTTTGTTTTATTCTATGTAGCGATAGTTAGGACTGCTGTGCGATGCCAGAGAAAGCGACTACTAAAAGGGAAGAAATCGATACACAATTGGTTTCATATTAATATTGTCACGCTCCAAAAGGTTAGGAAGTTATCCCCTCCCCTCATCTTGTTCTGTCTTTGTTCAAAACTTTTTGAAGTTCACAAAAGAAGGTGGAAAAATTGTCAGTGAGGAATCAAAGACTGGAAACCAAATAGGTTAAGTACGATGATGTATGTGTAATTTATAAAGCTGTATAGTTTGTTTGTTTGAACGAGCACATCTCAGGAAACAATGGTATGAATAGATGTTTTTTTGTAGGAAAACAAACAGTTTAACTATAAAAAGCGGTGTATTTTTAAGGTATTTGAATATTTTTTAATAATATAATCCTTAATTTTTATATTGGAGGTATATTTATGTGTAAGTTATGTGTTTTGTGGAAAAAAAATTGTCTCTGTCATATACCGTGCCAGTAAGTATAAAAAACGAAATAGTTTTTTCAATAAAACAATAAACAATACCGTGCCAGTATAAAAAACGAAATAGTTTTTTCAATAATATAATATAACATATTATAATGTATTGGATTGAAATAAACTGGCCTAATGTGATCAATGATCATGCTGTAAATAAAAATGTGAATACAATAATTACTTATTTACAAAAGCATCTCGTTTTAAACCCGTTACAAATTCTTCATTTTACATAACAAATTTGTAATAATCAAACAAGAAACGATAATCTTTTAATAAATTACCGATAAAATTTAATTCAGGAATATTTCCGTATCTTATCATAGTTTAACGTACGATAATGATTATTCTGTAACTGTATTTATAAACGTACTAGCTTTCAGCCCGCGGCTTCGCCCGCGTTTTCAAATAAAAACCCGCATAGTTCCCGTTCCCGTGGGATTTCCGGGATAAAACTTATCCTATGTGTTAATTCAAGTTACCATCTATATGTGAGCTAAATTTCATTGTAATCGGTTCAGTAGTATTTGCCTGAAAAAGTAACAAACATGCATACACATACACAGACATCCATCCTCAAAAACTTTCACATTCTTACTATTATTATATTTTATAATATTAGTAGGACTAGCTTTTCGCCCGCGGATTCGCCCGATTTGTCTAAAACCTAATAAATTATATATGTATGTACTAAGACCTTCCTCGAGAACCACTCTATCTATTAAAAAATCCGCATCAAAATCCGTTGCGCAGTTTTAAAAGATTAAAGCATACAGGGATATAGGTACAGAGAAAGCGACTTTGTTTTATAGTTTATCTAGTGATTAGTAAAAGTTAAAAATGAACGACAACATTTTCTGACAAACTTTCATATTTATTAGCAGAATACCTTTTTTCAAAAATCCATACTAATATTATAAATGCGAAAGTAACTCTGTCTGTCTGTCTGTTACTCAATCACGCCTAAACTACTGAACCAATTTGCATGAAATTTGGTATGAAGATATTTTGATACCCGAGAAAGGACACAGGCTACCTTTTATTGCGAAATATGTAGCACGGGCGAAGCCGGGGCGGACCTCTAGTCTTATATATTTTATCGTAAAAATACCTGTATTTAATTAAAAACCGATACCCCAGAATACACTTAACTATATCAGTATAACGTTGTTTAAAAATGTATGTAATCCAATAGTCAGGAATAGCGTTCACGATTATTAAATAAGAGACGGTTCGTGCCAACACGTGGATTAGTGTGTCCATGTTTTTTGGGAATTTTGGGACAAAGAAAATATTTTGAAGTGAAACTTCTTAAAAAAAATAAAATTTCAAGGTCGCGTCAAGGCAAACACGTCATGTTGTAAAGCGACGATTTTTGTATCTTTGAATCTTGCGAATGATGTTTCACTTCTGACACGTGTGCTCAGCACAAACGATCTTTTTTTATGGTCGTAGTAATTTAAAAATTATAATATAATATAGAGATTCTATTCAAAATTCATCTCTTAATAAAGTGGTGGGAAGCTCGACTTGATTAGCATAAATCCCGCGAGATATTCGGCAAAAAGTAGCCTTATATGAGCTGATATAGTTCAGTGAAAGTCATTAAAATTTAGCCGTTTTACACGTAAGACAAAAAGTGAAGAGCGGTGTGCCGAGCACACGTGTCAGAAGTGAATCATCTTTGGCAAGATTCAAAGATACCAAAATCGTCACCTTACTCCATGACTTAAAAAAAATTAACTTCATTAAGGGCTGATTTTTCAATCCTTGGTTAAAACTTATTCATCGAATAACGTATCAAACTACCATTTCAAAAATGTATTGTAATTGTCCGTATATGACAGTTTACAGGTGACATTTTAATATGTTCGTGTAATACTTTATTGGACGGATAATATTTAACCAAGGATTGAAAAATCAGCCCTAAATGAAAGTTTCTAAACGCATTGCCACCGTATCCCTTACACGATCGTTCATTATTATTTTCAACTTTATTCAAAACACGTTTGAGCTCCTTTTGTATTATATATTTTAAATCGAAATAAAACTGCTTGTATTATTTACCAGTACATATAAATTCTTACCAATTCTATCTTCTTTCTTTTTTATATATAAAAATGAATCGCAAAATGTGTTGGTAAGCGCATAACTCGAGAACGGCTGAACCGATTTCGATAATTCTTTTTTTATTATATTCCTTGAAGTACGAGGATGGTTTTTATGTAGAGAAAACGTAAATATGTACCACGGGCGAAGTCGGGGCGGACCGCTAGTATCAAATATAAAGAAAATTTGAGATTGTTAAGAATTCCTTTTCAAGTATATTAGGAATCGTCTGAATATTAATTTAATATGTTATAGACTAGCTGCTTGCCCGGCTTCGTCTGCGTTGAGCCAGAATAAAAAATAGGCTATGATATTCCTGAATAGTTTAGCTTTCTATTAGAGAATAATTTTAATAATTTAGAATTTTTATGATCATAACAGCATACAAACATAGAAAGTTAGAAACTACCTCTTTACATTATAGCACTAGCTTTCCGCCCGCGGCTTCGCCCGCTTTGACTAAAACATAATAAATTATATACTAAAACCTTCCTCTTGAATCACTCTATAAAAAAAACCGCATCAAAATCCGTTGCGTAGTTTCAAAGATTTAAGCATACATAGGGACATAGGGACATATGGACATAGGGACAGAGAAAGCTACTTTGTTTTATACTATGTAGTGATTAGTATAATATGAGTATAGATAAAAAATAAATATATATGTATTGCTGATTTAAAATAAACCATACATTCATATAATTTTTGTCACAATTCAACATAAATTATACCAATTTATTACTTTTAATTATTACTTATTATAATAATATACTACTACTACTATAGTTGACCGCCTCCTTGGTACAGTGGTTGACGCGTGAGCGTAGCACCGGGTCCTGGGTTCGATTCCCGGTGGAGACGAAGAAAAAAAATGTCCCGGTCTGGTAGGACACAGAAGGTTGATCACCTACTTGTCCCTAAATAAAATCGATCAGTGAAACAGATGTATAATGCATCTGCCTCTTACCCCACTGGGGGACATGGGACTTCACACTACTATATTACATCTAAATATATTACTCCATCAAAAACTATTTAACCCAAAAACATATACGCACGAAAACTACTCCCTTAATCATAAATAATAGACTGGATTCCGAACGTTGAATATAACGCGGGACAATGGATCTATATTTATAGCGGGGGTGGTAATTGACCTACTGGGGGGGAGATTAGATAGCGCAGATGTGACTAATGTATGGAAAAATATAGGTTTAGTTATTTAGTAAATGATTTTGACAGTCTGTGCTTGAACTAAAGATTTGTCTGTGTAATGGTTAAAATAAATATTGGCTCAGTGGTCAGAACTCGGACTTCAAATCGATAAGTCCGAGGTTCGAAACCAGGCGGGCATGTAAAATCACCACTGCTCGAACGGTGAACGAAAACATCGTGAGGGAACCGGCATGTCGAAGAATCAAAAGTTTGGCGATATGTGACATCCGCTTGGCCAGCGTGGTGGATTATGGCCTGTACCCTCATAGGAGGCCCGTGTCCCAGCAGTGGGAAGTTTTATTTTGCACTGCGTCTCCTTGTCCACGAGGTTGTCTGGAAGAGATCGCTGTCTGAGCGATAAGACCGCCTGTTGTGCTCTTTTATTAATGATTGTATTGTGTCCTTACTTGTACTTCTCTCTGTGGTGCACAATAAAGTATTTTTGTTGTTGTTGTTGTTGTTGGGAACACGACAACAATTAATTAAATGGGCTGATGATGATGATGATGATAATGATGAATGTTTAAAGTATAGCTACTTAAAAACTCACTTTAAGCAAATGAAAATTGCATAGGAATTGAATGGAAAAGCTAGCATTATTTTTAAGTTTGATTATCCTAAGAGCTCTTAATTATTATAAGGTAGTTAGTTATAGTTAATATCTCAAATTGTTGTATGATAGATATTCTTGGTTTTTTTAAATAGGTAGAGTGATTCAAGTTGAAGGTTTTAGTATATAATTTATTATGTTTTAGACAAAGCGAGCGAAGCCGCGGGCGGAAAGCTAGTTAACTATAAACTATAAATTCAATTTATTCAACAAGAACATATTGTTCAGTTCTATAAATAAGTTATTCTTTGACCTGCTAAGGAGTAAAAGACAGGATAATACGAGGCACGTCACGTAACTCGGCTTACATGGTGATGCTGTTTATAATATCTTAATACTAATGAATATTTGGTCCATTGAAAAGTTACATTTGGGGTCGCATTTTTTAGAGGACGCAATTCTATTTTTTTGATGTGTAGGCGGGGTCAGTGTGAAGCTATCACCAAGTTTGTGGGGTCGCCACCCTTGTCCCACGGCCGCCATCTTGAAAATAGCGGTTGAAATGGTTTTTACGATATATCTCTTAAACTATTTATCTGATAATAAAACGATGTTAACATTATTCGTTGCCAATTAAATTCTCTACAACTTAGGTTCAGTAACTTTTTGTCGTAGAACTATAAACAAAAAAGTTATAAGCGAAAATGTTCAGAAATTAGAGATGTTTATATTTTTCAATAAAACTTTTTTTTATAAGTTTACGAAGAAATTATATCAGGCCATTTTTGTACTCACTTCGGATGGCTGTAAAACCTTAGCTATTTACTTAATGAAAAAATGTTGTAAATAAAAGTTGTTCTACGAAAAACAATCTACAAAAATGGTCTGATATAATTTCTTCGTAAACTTATAAAAAAAAGTTTTATTGAAAAATATAAACATCTCTAATTTCTGAACATTTTCGCTTATAACTTTTTTGTTTATAGTTCTACGACAAAAAGTTACTGAACCTAAGTTGTAGAGAATTTAATTTGCAACGAATAATGTTAATATTGTTTTATTATCAGATAAACAGTTTAAGAGATATATCGTAAAAACCATTTCAACCGCTATTTTCAAGATGGCGGCCGTGGGACAAGGGTGGCGACCCCACAAACTTGGTGATAGCTTCACATTAACCCCCCTTACACATCAAAAAAATAAAATTGCGTCCTCTAAAAAACTCAAGGTCAGGCCTAAAAAATGTAACATTTCAATGGATCAATTTTATTAAAAATCTTTTCAGTTTTAAATAGCTTTTCACCCGCAGATGCAAAAAATTGTAAACAGCTTTTCAATTGAAAAAATATATTCTCATTAGACTGAGATGCTTGTCCACGATAAGAAATGCCTATATCATTCTCTAATATAAAATTCTCGTGTCACAATGTTAGTCTGCATACTCCTCCGAAACGGGTGGACCGATTCTCATGAAATTTTCTGTGCATATCGGGTAAGTCTGAGAATCGGCCATCATCTATTTTTCATATGTACCACGGGCGAAGCCGGGGCGGACCGCTAGTCATTCTCTAAATATCTCTAGATGCAAAAAAGTCGTACAATAAAAAAATCTATACGATGTAAATAAGTTAAAATAAACAATTTCATGTTTATAATATTAGTAAGGATTTGAAAACTTTATATTTTAAACTTTCTCATTGAACACCTGACCGAATTTAAATGGCTTGATGACCTGATTTAATATGGGATACCGTATAAAGTATTAGTTCAGCAAATAATAAATACCTATTGAAGTGAATATAGTTGAAGTGAAACTTCTTTATCGGGGTTGGAAAAAAATTAATGTAACATTTTTCCGCTACGCGCCATCTTGTTTTTATCCCTACCACGCGTGATTGACGTATTTCTGTAAAGTGGCATAAAGTAAATTATTTTTTGAAAAATAAGGTCATAAAGGATAGATTATTATACCGTATTTCACTTAAGCATGTAAATGACTTATACACCATTACGACAATACCCATATTTATTACTTAAGTCTTAATGATTGTATAAGTTACATATTGAAAGAATTGTCGATATAATTTTTGGTGTAGATTTAATTACCTTTTTATAGACTTACACATTATTTTATCTTTACAATATATCTATACAATCAAATATAAAGAAAAATGCATTGAAATTAATATTTTTGTTTTTATGGCATTCAAATTTCAAATGGTATATTTTTATTTTTTTTAATCTAGATAGGGAAGCGCTTGACCACAATCTCGCCTGATGGAAAGCTAAGATGCGGTCTAAGATGGTACGCGCTTCCCTAGTAGGTACCGGTTCACTCTTTGCTTGACGACTCCCATATTGTATTCGTCGGGGAACGGGGAATAAATTTATAAAGAACAGAAAAAATTCGATCACAAAATACATTACTAGATTTTTTTACAACTCACCAAAAAAATAAGCATACGACTCTCAAGGTTCATGTTATATTTTATTATTAATTAAAAATTATTTATTTTTTTTATTTTATTTATTATTATAAATTAAACAATTTTAGCGGCATATAACCCCTGCACATACATTCAACAGGCTGCCTATGACATGAAGAGAGGGGGAGCTGTGGAAATCGAAATTCATCCCATTCCAACATTTCTGACCCGTTTTATTAAAATATTACGATTGCACGTGACTCCGCTTGATGTAATGGGTATTTGAGAATATTGATATACTAATATAGTACCCCGACTTCGTCTAAAACGAACGGGAATAAAATAAATATAGCCAATAGTTTTGTGTTTGATTTTACTCGAGTATTAAACATTTAGAAATTAAAGACTTTAACGGATTTTAAACGCCATTTTTTTAAATTTCTGACGAAAATTTTACAGTATTTAATTCCTAAAAATATAGCCAATTCTCGGTGGAGATGTAGCTTGCTATTATTGTAATAGAATTTTTATAATCGAGTATTTTTTAATAAATATATTTTTAAAATTAAGGATTTAGATTATAAAAAAACAAAGTGTGTTTATTACATACCAAACGGGGTTCTGTATGAAGATTATATTTTTTTATAAAATTTCTTATAGTTTCAAGGGAAAGAGAACTCAAGAAATATTAGGAAATAAAGAGAAACAAACAGAACACGATTTTGAATTTTGAATATTAGTTAGGATAAAAAAGAGAGTGGGTGGGAAGAATCACTTTGAACAGGAGTGTTATGGAGATAGTTAGAAAGATACTTTTTAGTATCGTGAAACATCTCATTCGAATCGGAATTTCCTTTAAATACGCGGACAATTTTACCCGCATTGCTCCGCTCCTGTTGGTCTTAGCATGATGCTCCCAGCCTCCTCGATAAATGTGCTATCTAACACCGAAAGAATTTTACAATTCGGACCATAATTCCTGAAATTATCGCGTTCAAACAAACAAACTCAGTTTTATAATATTAATATGATATAGATTTAAGTAATTTAATTATTATGGGGCTATGCTAAAATCCATCAACATCTTTTCATTTTCATGTATAAACAGGACAAACATTCAAACTTTTTCACTGAAAATATTATGACCTAAAAAACTACGGTACCCCGCCTTATCACGGTAAAGAAAAAAATATGTTATCAATAGTCACTATCAGTAATAATCAATACTTATCTATATTTGTTGCAGTTTTCACTCATTCTAGTGCTGTGAACATAGTGTAATATTATAAGTGTAAACACTAAAATATAGTGCATTGGTATTTAAATTTTAATTAGGTATAGGAATTATTGTGTTGTGGCTATTTAAATTCGGTGGAAAACTCAAAAACGTGACGGCTAATTAAAATTCTAATATTTAAAAATTATTATTCCTAAAAAAATTAAAATATGTCGTTGTAAATCTATAATATAAAAATGAATCCCAAAATGTGTTGGTAAGCGCATAACTTGAGAACGGCTGAACCGATTTCGTTAATTCTTTTTTTATTATATTCCTTGAAGTACGAGGATGGTTCTTATGTAGAGAAAACGTAAATATGTACCACGGGCGAAGCCGGGGCGGACTGCTAGTATATGAATAAATGACTTTTATGTAACTAAATAATATTAAAGTTTGTGAGGATGTGTGTGTGTGTGTGTGTTTGTGTGTGTTTGTTACTCTTTCATGCAAATACTACTGAATCGATTACAATGAAATTTAGCACACATATAGAGGGTAACTTGGAAATATGGAATAACACATAGGATAGGTTTTATCCCGGAAATCCCCCGTGAACGGGAACTATGCGGGTTTTCCTTTGAAATGGCGGCCGAAGCCGCGGGCGGAAATCTAGTTTCTTAAAATTTTTCTATCTTCTAAACATGAATTTATAATAAACTAGCTTTCCGCCCTCGGCTTCGCCCGCTCTGTCGAAAACCTAATAAATTATATAATATCTTCCTCGAGAATCACGCTATCTTTTAAACGCGGGCGAAGCCGCGGGCGGAAAGCTAGTAATATTATATGTAATATAAGCCACAATCTTAAAATTACATAAGGTTGATTCACTCGCAAAATAACTGACTCATTGTGATTAATAATTGTGAAATTCAGATAATTCAGCCTGTTTAGTTTATCTCTAAACCAAAATTAATGTGTATAAAGGACTAGCCGTGCCCCGCGGTTTTACCCGCATCACTCCGCTCCTATTGGTCTTATCGTGATTATATTATAGCTATAGCCTTCCTCGATAAATGGGCTATCTAACACTGAAATAATTTTTCAAATCGGATCTCTAGTTCCTGAGATTAGCGCGTTCAACCAAACAAATAAACTCCTCAGCTTAATAATAACAACGATGCATAAACGATACATAAATCAAAATTTAAATAACTTTTGTTTATAAAATCAAATGTAGATACAGAAATATATGAAATTTCGTGGAAGAGTATTGTTTAAAAAAACATTATCTAATTTAACAAATGAATTTAAATTATTTTATCTTATATTAAAAAAATACATAAATAAAACTAAGCAATAAATAACTACTTCTACTAAAATAATTTTTCTATCATTGAAGTTTTCCTACATAAATAAATTTCTTGACTTTCCCAAAATTAATAAAAGTTATTATATTTATTTGCTTCTATTGTAAATAATTAATTTAAAGAAAAACAAGTAGGTACAATGTCTTACAAACAATCAAAGTATTAGCAAGTTATAATATCCTTATCATTTGATAATACGATAATTTTATGGAAGATATCGGCCACAGTCGATTATTGAAATTCTTCGTAAAAGGGTACGTATATTTGTTTTATTATATTAATCTGTTTTTTATAACTATTGTGCAGCTAAATAATATTTTTTTAATTATTAATTAGGCTTCAAAATGTTGTTAATCTTATTATTATGAAATGTCATTTTGACAGGAGCGAGTGAGTGTTTTTTTGAAGTGAGAACTTCTATAGCGGCGTTGAGCACTTTTTCTGTAATGGGTATAAAATCAACTCGAGTCAGGACACGTGACCTGATCGAAAAAGCGTAAGACGGATGGTTCTGCCGGCACTCCCGGAGTGCAACCCGTCTTTTTTTTATAAATGTCACCTAGAATGAGTTACAATTGTTTCAAATGAAGATTACTATATCAATTACTAGCTTACCGCCCGTGGCTTAGCCCGCTTTGTCTAAAACCTAATAAATTACATATTAAACTACGCAACGGATTTTGATGCGGTTTTTTGTAATAGATAGAGTGATTCAAGAGGAAGGTTTTAATATATAATTTTTAGGTTTTAGACAAAGCGGGTGAAGCTGCGCCCTTCGGGCAGTAAGCTAGTAAAATTATAAATGCGAAAGTTTGTGAGGATGTGTTGCATGTGTTTGTTACTCTTTCACGCAAATATTACTGAACCGATTACAATGAAATTAAACAAACATATAGATTTATCCTGGAAATCCCACGGGAACGGGAACTATGTGGGTTTTTCTTTGAAAACGCGGGCGAAGCCGCGGGCGGAAAGCTAGTCATCATGGTAGAGATATTTATCATGAATTTTTATTTAAATATTTTCTCTTGTTATTATTTTACAATACTTGTTAAAAAATAATCCCCAAAAATGCAGAGCGTAATCACAAAATACTTTATTATCAACTTACGTCCGATATGCACCATTTTGAACATTGACATAATTTCCCAGAAATATTTGTATTGAAATTATTAAATTACTAGCTTTCCGCACGCGGCTTCGCCCGCGTTTTCAAAGAAAAACCCGCATAGTTCCCGTTCCCGTGGGATTTATGTATGCTATGTGTTCATCCAAGTTACCCTCTATATGTGTGCTAAATTTCATTATAATCGGTTCAGTAGTATTTGCGTGAAAGAGTAACAAACACACACACATCCTCACAAACTTTCGCATTTATAATATTAGTAGGAAGGATAGGATATTAAATAGATTCATTACAAAATAATAACAATCTTAAATTGATTGTCTTACGTTGGATTTTAATCAAACGAACATAGAGCTAGAACTAGAACAAGATATTTTCGTGATCTTTTAGTGTAAACGAAAACTCGTATTCAGTGTTGTTCAGTATTAGAACATTGCATAGAATCTATTCGAACGCACTAAGAACAACGAAAGAATGCTCTACGATGGCTCTACGCCTGTTTACAGAACTGTCTGTACCTTGGTCTGTACTGTTACTTATTAAAAGAATTTGACATAATATTAGGTAGAATGTGCATTCGCTCGTCTGATGTAAATGGACCCTTATATAAATATAAAAAGGTACATTTAAGTTAAATAAGAGATATGGACTTGAAACTAGGTAGGTTATAAGCATTATTAAAAATGCGAATTTGTATTTTAACATTTTGTGAATATTTTAAGTTTTAATTCTTCGTAACATTTTAATTCTTTTTTGTATGTACAGTCACGAGCAATAATATATGCCTAGGGGGCGATGTGCAAAAATATCTGTCACTAGAACAAATTCAATAATATCTGTCTGCCCGTATACAGCAAAAATATCTGACATTATTAGGCAGCATAATAAAGTGGCATCAAAATTATATGACGAAAATGTAGAGCAAATAATTGTGACAACCTCTCGAAGCATAAATATGTGACGTCACCTAGGAGGCAATAATATCTGACGCAATTTTATATTTCTGTATTGTGAAATATAATTGATTTCTCACAAAAAGCATAAATATGTGACACTAGCTTTCCGCCCGCGGCTTCGCCTGCGTTTTCACAGAAATACCGCATAGTTCCCGTTCACGGCATAAATATGTGACATCAACTAGGTGGCAATAATATCTGACACAATTTCATATTTCTGTATTTTGCATCGATTCCTCACAAAAAGCATAAATATGTGACATCAACTAGGAAGCAATAATATCTGACACAATTTCATATTTCTGTATTTTGCTTCGATTCCTCACACAAAGCATAAATATGTGACACCAACTAGGTGGCAATAATATCTGACACAATTTTATATTTCTGTATTTTGCTTCGATTCCACACAAAAAGCATAAATATGTGACATCAACTAGGAAGCAATAATATCTGACACAATTTTATTTTCAATTTAATATTGAATTAATATAAAATAAATAAATTTTATTTTAACTACGTTGTTTTATAACATGATTACCATATTAATCAATATGTGCCGTCTAGATATTATATCCTACTAGCTTAACACCCGCGGCTTCACCCGCGTTTTCAAAGAAAAACACGCATAGTTTCCGTTCCTGTGGGATTTCCAGGATAAAAGCTCTCATAAGCGTTAATCCAAGTTACCTTCTATGTGTGTGCCAAATTCCATTGTTTTGTCTTTTATTTGTGTGAAAGAGTAACAAACATCCTTACATGATACGAACTTTCGCATTTATAATATTAGAAGGATATCATATCATGACAAAATTAAAGTATTCATATACTTATATGAATACCCACTTGGGTAGGTCTATTTTATTTGAAGGTTCAGTGTAACCTTCGTGTATTATTTAGAAATTGTTTTGTTATATTTGACGTTAGCGACGTTTGACACGATTGCTCCGTTATTCATTTTCATTTACCTATAATATTGCTATTATTTTATTGAGTATCGAAAATTATGGCAAGTTATCATATTATCGTAATTTCATTTAAATAAAAAATATTAACAAAATATAATGTGTCTTTTGTTCATATTCTTACCCCAGCAAAATACAAAACACTAATTCAATAAAAAAACGTTTGGCCTTTTTAAAGTCCTATCCTATCTTATCCTACTAGTCCTACTATAATCCTACTTCCTATCCTACTAATCTAGTATTATAAATGCGAAAGTTTGTGAAGATGTGTATGTGTGTTTGTTACTCTTTCACGCAAATACTACTGAACCGATTACAATGAAATTTAGCAGACATATAAAGGGTAACTTGGGTTAACACATAGGATAGATTTTATCCCAAAATTCCCACGGGAACGGGAACTATGCGGTATTTCTGTGAAAACGCAGGCGAAGCCGTGGGCGGAAAGCTAGTGTCACATATTTATGCTTTTTGTGAGGAATCAATTATATTTTACAATACAGAAATATAAAATTGTGTCAGATATTATTGCCTCCTAGGTGACGTCACATATTTATGCTTCGAGAGGTTGTCACAATTATTTGCTCTACATTTTCGTCATATAATTTTGATGCCACTTTATTATGCTGCCTACTAATGTCAGATATTTTTGCTGTATACGGGCAGACAGATATTATTGAACCCGTTCTTATGACAGATATTTTTGCTAATCTGCAAATGATAATATATTTATGCTTCTGACTGTACTTTCATCTTTCATATTGTATGAAGGATTACTGGCTGCTTATAATACGAATCTTTTGAAAACAAAGTTTGATTTTCAGTTTTTTTTTCGTCTTAGGTGTATTTGTTTTTAATGATTGACTTAAAGTGATTTTTTTAATCCTTGACGAAAACATATTCGTAGAATATCTATAAAATAACCATTTAAAAAAAATATTGCTCGCCTTTTGACAGATGACACTTCTATATTTTTGTCACAGATAATATAATACTATATTTATTGTGTAATATAGAGTATATATTCTATGGTAATATTTTAATGAATAAGTTTTAACTAAGGATTGAAATCGCTTTGTGTTATTATATAGGTACAAATTATTTTAATACCGAAGGCAACGATTAGAATTAAGGTTAAGTGTGTATGTGAAACATAATAAATAGTTTGTCTTATCGATTCTTGATACATGAGTTCCGGTGTTATCGATTTTAGTCCTTATTTAGTGCACATTTATTCACTATCTATACATAAGATAAATCTTTATCTATATAATATGCAAAAGCAAGTCGTTATATTTTGTAAAACGCTGAACAGATTTTAATGGTATTTAGTTTGTTGGATTTGTCTCCTCTTAAATTGGGATGAAGAAAAAGTCACCCGGGTGAATCCAAGGCGAGCAGCTAGTTTTAAATATAAAATATCTGATTAATCTCATATAAGTGCACAGATATTAAACACTACATAGTATACTTATAAGTGTAAGGTTTCTTGATTAAGTTTGCCAATGCCTTACGAATACATATTTATAAGACCCTTTTTAATATCCTCTTTTATTTATGTCTCTCTCCATAATTCACGGGTATTGCCATAAGGAAGCTACCCGGTCCTTTGGAAGGCTTACGTGGGGACACAGGTCCAACACGCAGAGGCCCTTTACAGAATTTTAATGTGTTGTGGCACACCAGCCGCAGCCTGCCCATAACTGCACCATAGAGATACAGCCCTGCCCCCCTAGTCAAGTGGCTTTCTGTTAGCGTAGCGTTCAATAGAATAGACTACGAATGTATGAGATTGACGTAAGCTGTAGATACGTTTATATACAGCTAGATGTATGAGATTGACGTAAGCTGCGTTGCGTTTATCTACAGCTAGATAAATACGTTTATCTAGCTGTAGATAAACGTATCTACAGCTTACGTCAATCTCATACATTCGTAGTCTATTCTATTGAACGCTAAGCTAACAGAAAGCCACTTGACTAGGGGGGCTGGGCAGTCCGCGGGCGATGTAAAGCTATTGCAAAATATGGGAATTAAAAATGTGGGCTATAGAAAGGGGGTGTTCGATGGATTGATTGAGGAGGTTGGGTCTATATATGCTACTTTATTTATTAATTATTATTTTTTTTCCAGAAAAATCATGTCTGATACAGAAAAAAAAGACAATGATACAAACATCGAATCTAAAGTACCAGGCGAGCAGGAAGTACGAGGAGTGAGCGCAAGCGAGACAAATATATCACAAGCTGTAGGAACGAGCGAGACTGACTTCCACTATGAGCCTGTAATAACAGTGACGAAGAAAGAAGCGTCATTCACGAAGGGAGATTTGAAATTGCAGAAAATCAGCGTCACGGAAGATATATCGGTAAAGTACCAACATTTGTTTAAAAAGCAAACGATGCCGGGCAAAACGGTAATCACTCAAGTGCAAACACTGCAATATAAATACTGAAAATAAATGTCTTGTTGGTATATGCGTTTTATTTATTTCGAGTTTCCAATTATATTTAAGATAGTTAAGACACATCTAAGAAAAGATAATAGGGATAGAGATTGCATAAAAGTTCATTTATAAAATCTCCTTATTTTTTCAATTAACATTTTTACATTGGTAAAATAAAGATTATTCTATGTTACCTACCTCAATTTAAACCCTAGTAGGAGGCCTGCGATCCAGCAGGGCGAACATATATATGGGCTGATTCGAGTGTACTACATACAGATTGAAAACTGTTGTCTTAACTTTATTCCAAAAGGATGGTGAACCATGACCAATGAAGCATTATACGAATATTTTCCCACTTATAAACTACAGAACCAAGTTTTTAATTTTCCACATATTAGAGCTGTCGATATATTCTGTGATTCTTAGTACCCTCGTAGCATAAACAAGAATTTAGCATTAATCACGCTCGATTGCTTTAATTAAACTTTATTTTTGGGGCGAACCAATGTCTAATAATAAAATTGAATAGTAGAATATTCAAGTACATATTTACACATTTAGATTTAAATAAAATAATTTCCAAATTTTTGTAAACACATTCAATGCATTATGCACACAACTGTTTCACTGATCGATTTACTTTAGGGACAAGTGAGGTGATCAGCCTTCTGTGTCCTGCCAGACCGAGACATTTTTTTTCTTTGTCTCCACCGGAAATCGAACCCAGGACCCCTCGGTTCTACGCTCACGCGACAACCACTGTACCAAGTAGGCGGTCAATTACTAAATGCTGATGATTTATAATTTACAGGTACGCGCGGAGTCCCATATTCCATTTTTAACCTAACCAACTCTTTCTACGAGATTCTTCAAGTAACAATTAATGCATTAAAATAGGTCCAAATCCGATCAGACTCAAGAACGAAATCGTCACAAACAAATTGGATTTCATCTAATCACATTAATTGGCTGTAATTACTAATTACACATATATACTTGCAAATAATTATATGTACTTGATAGCTCACACGGAGCAGAACCTTTCTATACAAGAAGAAATAATAAAAATAATATTCCAATGAAAAATCATGTTGCTGAACATGGTACCATATCTAAAGTTTAACATAAAAGTATTTTCGTTCCAGGACAAAACGAAAAATGAGACAATTATCAACGAAGTACAAATAATTACGGATAAAGACGGTGCCTGTGAAGTGACACACACACAAACAATTGAGACCGTGAAAAAGGTTGAAAATACGACACCGACGCGAGAAATAGGTAAATTAAATTCATATCTATAATAATATTATGAAGCTGAAGAGTTTGTTTGTCTGAACGCGATAATCTCGGGAACTACTGGTCCGATTTTAAAAATTCTTTCGGTGTTAGATATCCCATTTATCGAGGAAGGCTATAGGCTATATGTCATCTCGCTAAGACCAACAGGAGCGGAGCACTGCGGGTAAAACCGCGGAGCACAGCTAGTCTATACTAATAATAATTATTATAAAGAGGAATTTTAGAGAAATTTATAAAGAGATTTTTATTTATTTGTATTAAATAGGCTCCATAAATACTTTTTTAATGATGTACTTTTCTAATAGATAGGCTATATGTTTTTGTTTCTATCCTGTATGCGAAAGTTTGTGAGGATGGATGTATGTGTATGTTTGATGTTTGTTACTCTTTCAAGCAAATACTACTTAACCGATAACAATGAAATTTAGTACACATACCTATAGAGGATAATTTAGATTAACACAATATTGGATAGGTTTTATCCCGGAAATCTCACGTGAACAGAAACTATGCGGGTTCTTCTTTGAAAACGTGGGCAAAGCCGCGGGCGGAAAGCTAATGTTTAATAAAAAACAACACACTCGCTCTACTTATCCTATACTTAGTTTGCTCAAATAATCTAGGAATTTTAAAGACATGTCTAGAGACCAAGATTTTAAATCACTACATACTTACTACATAGTATAAAAGAAAGTCGCTTTCTCTGTCCCTATGTCCATATGTCCCTATGTTTGCTTAAATCTTTAAAACTACGCAACGGATTTTGATGCGGTTTTTTGTAATAGATAGAGGAATATTCAAGAGGAAGGTTTTAGTATATAATTTATTATGTTTTAGGCAAAGTGGGCGAAGCCGCGGGCGGAAAGCTAGTACAAGATAATTAAAGCTCATTAAATTTAATCTAATTATTTTATTTATGTAAAGTACTTTAAAATTACTGTAGCGTAAGTTCCACATATTTTGATTCAATAATGTACAATATTCTGTACTTGGAAAGATTTTTAAAAATATTTAAAACATTATTAATATGAAAAGTGTCCTGAAATATTATATTATTTTTTTAAGCATTTTCCATGTACACGATTACAGAGAAACAACAAGATGAAAAGAAACCACGAACTAAAATTCCAATGTCTAAATTAAGACGGGCTATTAAAAAAATAACGGAAGAAAGAAAGAAATATGAAGAAGCTGAAAGACAAGTAGGTATTGCAAATCATTTTTGCTACCAACCTTTTTTCGAGGACAACCATACTTGTTTTTTTTACCAGGAATGTCTCTCATAATCGATTATTTTATTAATTAGATCCAAACAAATTAGCCGGATAAACCGGAGACAAGGTATTCCATTGAAAAGTTACATTTGGGGTTGCATTTTTTAGAGGACGCAATTTTATTTTTTTGATGTGTAGGGGGGTTCAGTGTGAAGCTATCTTGAAAATTGCGGTTGATATGGTTTTTACGATATATCTCTTTAACTATTTATTTGATAAAAAAAATTGTTAACATTGTTTGTTCCAAATTAAATTCTCTACAACTTTGGTCTAGTAACTTTTTGTCGTAGAACTATAAATAAAAAAGTTATAAGCGAAAATGTTCAGAAATTAGAGATATTTATATTTTTCAATAAAACTTTTTTTTATCATTTTACGAAGAAATGATATCAGACCATTATTGTAGATTGTTTTTTGAGGAACAACTTTTATATACAACATTTTTTCATTAAATAAATAGCTAAGATTTTACAGCGCTCCGAAGTGAGTACTATTTTTCAGTACTCTTAACTATACAGTATACATATATTATGTGTGTACTAATAATAATTTGTCATCAGTAATTGTTTTTAATATTTTTAATAATTAATAATTAATTTTGCAATATTATTAATAATTAATTATTGACTGAACTGACTTGAAGTCTGGAAGCGCGTTTTTTTTACGTCGTACAGCAGGGCTGAAATGTTCTGCAGTGTGCTTCCATTGTTCTGGAGTCTGGGAAAAGAGCCAATAGCCATTATATGTATAGTTAGGAGTACTGAAAAATAGTACTCAATTTAAAGCGCTGTAAAACCTTAGCTATTGACGTAATGAAAAAATGTTGTATATAAAAGTTGTTCCTTGAAAAACAATCTACAAAAATGGTCTGATATCATTTCTTCGTAAAATGATAAAAAAAAGTTTTATTGAAAAATATAAAAAGCTCTAATTTCTGAACGTTTTCGCTTATAACTTTTTTATTTATAGTTCTACGACAAAAAGTTACTGGACAAAAGTTGTAGAAAATTTAATTTGCAACAAATAATGCTAACAATTTTTTTTAACAGATAAATAGTTCAAGAGATATATCGTAAAAACCATTTCAACCGCTATTTTTAAGATGGCGGCCGTGGGACAAGGGTGGCAACCCCACAAACTTGGTTTTAGCTACTCACTGACCCCCCCCTGCACATCAAAAACATAAAATTGCGTCCTCTAAAAAATGCAAGGTTAGGCCTAAAAAATGTAACATTTCAATGGAGTAAGGTGTTACAATGTCTGGTTTATTATAATAATGACAATATTGATAGTCCGGGATACATCGCCCATTTTTGCAAGTGATTACTATCAAGC
>CAJQZN010040345.1:20378-46177 GCA_907164685.1 Colias eurytheme
GCTTGATAGTAATCACTTGCAAAAATGGGCGATGTATCCCGGACTATGACTTATATACTATGTCGTACGTGTTGTCCCTCCAAAACAGAAATATACCTACATATACATAGTACAATTATATTTATGTGTATAAATATCTTTTATTTGAATTTATAACAATTACTTCAAAATCTCTTTTAAAATCTCACGATTTAATGACAGTAGTTAATGACTTCCTTATATTGATAATAATTAATAATGCTTTTCCAGAAAATTTCTGCTCAACAGCGCAAGTCTTCCATACCTCGGCTAAAACATACTGTTGTATCAGCAACCACAAGTAAAGAAGAAGCAAGAACTGTTTCCCCAAGAACAGATGAAGAATTTGACAAACTATTCGAAGAAATCGTTGTCAATCAAAGCGCAGATGAAAGTCCACTGATAAAGGACCCAGAAAAACTAGACTCCAAGTTCGAAGAATTAATTCACGCTTACGATGAAAATAAAATCGAACCAATCAACATTGACAGAGTGAAGACCAGGATTCCCATGCTAAAACGAAAAAGCGAGCATGAAATTGATATGTCAAAATATTCAGAGCGCAGGAGAAACGCATCTCTTAAAAAGAGAGGATCAGTTGATAGTTCAACGCACAATAGTTCGACGACTATGCACGTTAAAGAATCGAAAATACAATCGCAAACAATACAAAAAACTTTTACACAACAAACAACTAAACTACAATCTGAAACGAAAACAACTCAACAACAATCATCAAAGATTTCAGTCAATAATAGTCAAGACAACCAAGAAAAGATAATTTCATCTAAGGCAGTCAAGGAAACGACACAAATCGCAAAAACTATTCGACAATCATCCGATGATAATGAACATGTTAATATTGAAAATGAGGAAGTATCAGAAACACATTTAACTAACAACGAAAATTCCGAAGTCCCTAATGAATATGTAAATTCAACAAATAATAACGAAAACACCAAAATATTTAAGAAAAGTTCCTCAATCGATAACTCTAGAACTACAAACTTGAATAACGAGGAAACAAACACAAAAACACTACACAAAACTATTCAACGTACAGTCAGTGAACAACACACGTCCAGTATAACATCTACAAATATTTCTTCTAATATCTCACAAACAAAGGAAATAACAACTACAGAAATAACAAACAACAATAACGGAGACACTATAAAAGCTATAATAACGGTAGAGAGAGAAAACATTGCATCAGAAGTCCCAATGATTTCAAATGAATCAGACAAAACAATTAATGATTCCAAAACAACACAACATGTCACAAATGAGGAAAGCAATCAAAGTTCAGTGAACTCAAATATGCAAAACTCTATTGACAATCAAAATGTATCCAATAAAGTTGAATTAGTTCAAGAAAATGCAAAAGATAATTTATCGGACGAAAATGCAAATGTGTCTGTAGAAATTTGCGAAATTATTAATGACAGTCAAGATCCTAAGGATAAAAGGGACGACTCAGGCACAAATAATATTAAAGAAATATCTGAAACAAATATTGAAGTTAAAGAAAGTGCTGCAGATAGTAAATCAAATATTGAGGAAATTGCTGCAGATAACAATGTTATATCAATTGAGACTAAAGAAGAAAATGAAAATACGAATGATAAAGAGATGAGTAAGCAAGATAGCATTAGCATAGTTACTGTCAATGAAGATATTCAAAAAGTAAAATCGGAATCGAATGCAGTTCCGGAAGTAAAAAAAGAAACTAATACATGTAAATCAGATATTCAGGTAATTGCGACAGATAACAGTAATATAACAATTGAGACTAGAGATGAAAATCAAAATAAGAATGATAGCATTAGCATAGTAGCTGGTAATGAAGATATCCAAAAAGTAAAGTTGGAATCGAATGCAGTTCCGGAAGTAAAAGAAGAAACTAATACATGTAAATCAGATATTCAGGTAATTGCTACTGATAATAATATTATACCAACCGAGACCACCGAAGACAGTAAAAATATGATTGATAAAGAAATTAGTAAGCAAGATAGCATTGATATAGTAGCTGGCAATGAAGATAAGCAAGAAGAAAAATTGGAATCGATTATAGTTCCGGAAGTAAAAGAAGAAACTAATACATGTAAACCAGATATTCAGGAAATTGCTACTGACAACAATATTATATCAATCAAGACCACTGAAGACGGCAAAAATATGATTGATAAAGAAATTAGTAAGCAAGATAGCATTAGCATAGAAACTGGCAATGTGGAAAACAAAGAAGAGAAATCTGAATCTAACAAAGATCCAGAAATAAAAGAAGAAATTAAAATAACAATTAAACAAACAGATACATCCAAAGAAAAAGAATCCTCAACACATGTCGAATACAGTAAAACTATAATTAACGAAGAATCTAATGCTGATTTAAATGAAACAAACGATAAAGATGGAACAGGAGTATACTCAAATGACTTCCATGAAAATACAAATGAATGTAGTAGTATAGACAAAAACAATATCATAAACAATACAGAAAGCAAGGAAATAAGTATTTCACAAATTGAGTCCCTTGAGAAAAACGTCCTAGCGTCGGAAGATCCTAGCCATTTAAAAACCGAAGACACTGAAATCAGAAATGTGGAATCGGATATTGCACAAGAAGAAGAAGCCAAAACACGTGCAGACTCTAGTAATAAATCTGCCAACTACCTCGATGTCTCTGTTAGTATGGTAAAACGAGTGGTTACTCAACACAAACTTAATGATAAAACTAATAATAATACAGAAGAACATTACCTCGATATTATTGATGAGAAAATACCAAAGGAAGTCGTTGAAGGTGAAAATGATGAGAAGAGTCCAGAAGCGTGTATTAATAATATAAACAAAATACCTGAAACTACAGCGAAACAAGTTTCACAAAATCTTCCAAATACATTACCTGAAAAATCCGATAGTACTTTAACCTCAGTAGAAGAATCTTTGGACTCAAAATTCAATGCTGGTGCTACAACTTTTAATAGCAAAGAAGAAAAACGTGTAATAGAAAAAACCATTTCTAGAGACGAAAATATAATTTGTGAAAATAAAATAATTGAATCTATATCCGAAACAAAAACACAAGTTGTAACAGAAATTGATGAAAAACCTCAAAAACCTATAAATCAAAGTCAAGACAAAGACAATACAAATTTGACAGACAACAATATAACACGACAAGTAAATATCACGCAAAATGTAAACATATCTACTGAATCTAGTTCAATTAATGATTCTTTTATGGAGAAAGAATTCGTTTCCAAAGCCTATGAAGAAACAAAGACAACATTGACAACTCAAAATATTTTAGAAAAGAAAGTTACAGAATCGGAAACAATAACTACTAAAGTTAAGGAAGTATTGGAGAAAACTAATGACTCTTACGATGATTTAAAAGTTATTAAAAGAGAAAGTAAAGGTTTTGATAGCGATAAAAGTCCGATAAATATAACTATTGATAAAACTTTAAGACCAGCTACTCCAGTAATTGACATTTCACCAAGTTGCATTGATGGTAAAGAAAAGGAAATTATAATTTCGAATGAAAATCTATCAAATAAAGATGTAACTGAACATTATTTCAAGGAAGCTTCTCATACAAGAGTTAACAATGCATCTAATATAACAGATAGTTTAGTTGGAAATAAAGAAAGGACTGAAAAGGTAGTTTTAGATAAGAGTATGATAAATGAACTGTTAAAATCAGACCTTCAAGAGGAAGATATTATTATTCTTAGAGGCAAAGTGAACAGGGTTATGAGTCGACTCGATTCTATAAACAGTAAAAAGACTAACATTCAACAGGAGATAGTAGATGAAGTTCCTAAAAGAACTGTTTTGTCTAAGATCGCCATTTTTGAAGTAAGTACAAAAAAAATATTATTTTTCATAATTATTTTTATTGCCTAGTTATCGCGAACTAGTTTGATCGCAATAACCAGCCATTGCAATCGTTATATGAATTTTCCAATCTGTTCAATTCACGGCGTAAACTGTCTGGAAACATGAGGTCATACTACGGCCCGAGCTCTTTGATAAATATCAATTTTGAGCCTAATTAAGATATGTTTGTAATTTTAAAATGAATCGATATTCTGAAACAGTTATACATAAAATTTAGATTGATCTATGTTAAATAGTCGTTCAATTTGTCACACTCGTAAAAAGAACTTAAAAATCATATTATCTTTATTTTTACAGCGTAAAGAAGTGGAAGAAAATCCTCTCTACCGAAGAATACCACGCTCCCAAAGCCATGGACCAAGTCTAAGGCATAAACCTAAAATAGTTGAAGAAGTACTCAAAACTACATCCAAAATGGAAAACAATGTTAATATAAGTCGAGCAGAAGTTTACAATAAACAACATTCGCATAATTTAAGTAGAAATTTGATAAATAATCATAAATCTGAAGATATAGTGAATAAATTGACTAGCAGTCAAAATAATTTAGATTTTGAAAAAGACACTAATAATAGTGAAAATATAGTAATAAGTGATGGCAGAAAATATTCATCGTTTAAGAGCATAAATAATGATGAAGATAATTCAAAAACTATCAAAGTATCCTTCAAAGAAAGGGATAATAAAAAAGAGGTTTCATATGCAGAAATTGATTTAGGTGATGCTGTTAAAGGCAAAGTGCAAAACGTAGTCAGAATGATATCAATGGAACGTATGGATTTGGAAAACAAAGGCATTATAGATATTAAAGAGAAACCGAAACGAGGAACTGTGTTGGAGAAAATCGCTCTATTTGAGGTAAGGAAAGCGTGTGTGCCGAGCACACGTGTCAGAAGTGAAACTTCTTTGGCAATAATCAAAGATATCAAAGTCGTCGCCTTACTCCATGACGCGACCTGGAAATTTTACTCTCAACGCGCCTAAAGAAGTTTCACTTCAAAAACTCCTCAATTATTTATTTAATTAGACTTCGAAGCACCTTTGAATCGTCATAACATAGTTTTACCGGTTCGGAAAGCAGTTTCTTCAGAGAAGAGCCGGCAAGAAACTGTAGAGGCTCTTTTAAAACATTTATATTGTACATTTTTTTATTTCTAACATCTACGTCACAAATATTAAAAACTAGCTATGCTCCGCGGTTCCACCCGCACTACTCCGCTTCTGTTGGTCTAAATAAAGCCTATAAGCCTTCCTCGATAAATGGGCTATTTAGCACCGAAAGAATTTTTCAAATAGGACCAGTTGTTCCTGAGATTAGCGCGTTAAAACAAACAAACAACCTCTACAGCTTTATAATATTAGTATAGATATAGATTATTTTAAGAAATGTCGTTTTAGTTGTATGCCATGGTCGTTATTTTTTTTAATTATTTATAAAATTTCTATAAATATATTGCTGTTGCATATGTTATTGTATGAGAATGTATTAAATAAATAAAGAAATTCAGTTGATCAAACAGAATTTAAATTAGCGACTATTTAAACTTCGCGCAAACCCTGAAGAAAAGTTATCTTTAGAGTCAGTTAGTCAAGTATTGAATATTGTAATAAGTAATGTATATTTTGAACCTCTACCAAGCTAAAGTCACACCCCGGACACTCCATACAAAATTATCGTTTTGATAGTTACACTGTAGAGAGTGCAAATGTATGTGTTAATGCTTTAGGGTTCGCACATTAATTATTGTGACTAGCGTAAAGAAATTCGCGTTTTTCTGATGAAATACATCCGTAAACAGCACAATATCTAACCATTTTTTACGAAAAACGATATTCACAAATCCAAAATAATAAAATTACTTTAGTCAATTTGATTAATGTTGTTAATCTTCGTTGCGTATCGTGAATCGTCCTTACGAAAAAATGCGGATTGCGGACCATCTAATAAACTGATCGTGCGGGGTGAGGTAAGTGTTTAATTTTGGCGGGATGCGGAGAGTGTCCGTTCTGTAGCGTTTAGCTACTATTATGTATTCTGTGCTAAAGTTCAAAATGAATAAAATAATTTTTGAAGTGAAAACTTCTTTAGCGGCGTTGAGCACTTTTTCTGTAATGGGTATAAAAATTAAAATCTTAAACTCGCGTCAGGACACGTGACCTGATCGAAAAAGCGTAAAACGGATACCATTCCAAAATATCAAACATGACGTTACATGCTCAACGTTAATAATCAAGTTTTCACTTCTGCCGGCACTCCCGGAGTGCAACCCGTCTTTTTTTTTTAAGTGAAACTTCAAGTCGCGTCATGGCAATACCGTCACGTCATGGAGTATGGCGACAATTTTGGTATCTTTGAATCTTGCCAAAAAAGTTTCACATCTGACACGTGTCGTACTCACGCTCTTTTTCAATCATATTTATTCACACTAGCTGCATCCCGCGGTTTCACCCACGTAAATGTGTTTTTCCTTTTAAAATATAATAATAAAATGTAGCCTAATTTACTCCTTATAACAACGGCTATCTGTGAGTGAAAGTCCCGTCGAAATCGGTTTAGCAACTCCAAAGATTGGCCGGCAAGAGATTAGCCGGAACATATAGACAAAAAAAAATTGTAAAAAATACTATTTTGGTATTGGTAAACGTACCGTATATACATATATAATACACTACTAGCGACCCGCCCCGGCTTCGCACGGGTGCAATGCTGATACTAAATACACTACAGAAAATCTTTATAAAAACATAGCGGCCCGGCCGGCCGGTACCGCCGCAAACGGTACGTCCCGCAATTTTTAAATCTGTAATATCTTCGAAAATATTCACTTAAAACATACGGTGTAAGGGGCCATATAGATCTATATTAAATGAACAATGTATTCAAGGTATTTAATTGGTTAAGGATTAATGATGTATTGGTTAAAATCGCTTCGAAAATTAGCCATTATTTGTCGTAAAAAGTAAATGACAAAAAAAAGTTATTGTGGGTTATCCATAATAGATAGACATATGCCATCGCGGACTTTTCTGTAGACCTTTTCAATATGTACAATAAATACTTAGTACATTATTTTGATAAAACTCGTAGGGTTCAGTCTGCGTTTGCAATGTAAGCGGAAAAAATGTAATTATTTACGACATCACATTAGAAACCTCAAAAATAACAGTACTTCTTCACTATTTAATGGATGTTATTATACATATAAACCTTCCTCTTGAATCACTCTATCTATTAAAAAAAACCGCATCAAAATCCGTTGCGTAGTTTCAAAGATATAAGCGTACAAAGGGACATAGGGACATAGGGAAATAGGGACAGAGAATGCGACTTTGTTTTATACTATGTAGTGATACATCCATGTGAGTTTAGTAAAAAGCGGTTATTTTAATATTTCAAACAGAGACTCCAATTTTTATTAGTACACATTAACCCAATTTATTTCGTACCCTATATAAGAAAAGGCACCAAATAAAGATATCATACAACAAACAATTAGTATTATTATTTGTTGGGGCGTATCATTATTGATTTAAACTTTGTACTAAACTAGTAAATATATTTTATGGGCACTCTTCACAACGGCTAACGTTAGGCGAGTAGAGGCAATCACGATAGTGTACCTAGAGCCTAAATGTCTATGATCGGCTGTCGTTGTAGATGTTTATTCATAACTAGCTGTGCCCCGCGGTTTTACCCGCATTGCTCCGCTCCTGTTGGTCTTACCGTGATGATATATAGCCAATAGCCTTCCTCGATAAATGGGCTATCTAACACCGAAAAAATTTTTCAAATCGGACCAGTAGTTCCCGAGATTAGCGCGTCCAAACAAACAAACAATTCAGCTTTATAATATTAGTATAGATATCTGTAATGGCGGCAAACATCGACGTTCATTTGTTGGGCCAACGCTGCCCATTGTTAAAAAGAGCCCATTATGATAGTACATTTTTCTATACATTTAAAATCACTCATTTTACGCCATAAACTGCACAGTTACTAAACGTTAGTTATTATTTTACTAGCTTCCCCGACAGACGTCCATTTTTCATATTTTCTCTGCATAAGAACCTTCCTTGTGCCTTAACGAAAACCTTTCTCGAGTTTTACAGCAACATATTTATCGATTCCTTTTATTATATACATATCGATAAATAATTAATGTTGTCAACATTTTATTTTATTAGATTCCTGCAGGTATATTCATTCTACACTTCTATATTAAAAACCTTGAATTAAAATTGCATAAAATTTTGTATTAATACATTCGATTATTTCAGAAGAAATCAACACCAGTTAGAGTGGAAAGTAGAAACAAGCCTAAAGATCAATCTAAAACGGTATCTGAGGAAAAGATGAATGAAGAAGAGTTGAGATTGAAGATAGAAGAGTTAAGAGGAGCTAAAAGAAAGTATGGGAGATACACGGATTTGAAGTTCGTAGAGTTAAATGATGGTAGCAAGATGCCTGCTATTGGCTTGGGTACTGCATTGGTAAGTAATCCGTCCAAATTGTGTCTCTCGTCTTTGTAGTAATAACCACAGTAAAAAAAATCAAGGGGGTTTAGGTCGGGGGACCGTGTAATAAATAATTGGAGTCACGAGTCGGACTCTATAGATGAGCTTTTGTATATGCATAGGTATTACTCGACAAAACCTAATATACAGGGTGTCCCACTGTTGGTATACTAAGCGCGAAGGGACTTGTAGTTTTGCATACACTGATCACGTAAAAAATACTTAAACATCAAAAATTGTTTGCTAAATTTTTCCTGAAAATCCATGTTTTCTTCTCTAGCTTCGCGTAGCCGGCATATACCGCTTCTCTAATGTGAGCATTTCGTCTATCTTAAACGATAGCTCACGTGCTGGTGCCAAAGTTGGGCGGGTTGCTTGTTATGGGTGTACACATAGAGTTCACAAGAATTCATCTATTTGAAAAAAAAAATGCGTCTGGAATTTTTTTTCGTACTCAGCGTATGCTAAACTATAACCTCCTTTGAGCTTAGTATACCAACAGTGGGACACCCTGTATATATCTCAGTTAAAAAGTTACTCAAATTGAATAGCTATTGTCGAGATATTTTCAAACAAACAAAATCTAGTCGAGTAGAGTCTTACCGGCATAATAGATTAATATCGGTATCAAATTGAAATGCAATTAATAGGAACATACGTTCGAAAATGAACTCTATGAAATTACAAATATTATTCATTGAATGTCTTACAAGTTTAATTACGAAGTTGTAGGTAGGTACCTGGTGCTTGTAGGTTAGGCTTCAATAGAGACAACAACTTTTCAGCTGGATGAATATGTCAGAAATTTTAAGTATAAAGAACCTTCTTTTTCGGTGTTTTTTAAAATATCTACAAAACTGTTGACTGAAACTTGAACGATATAGGACCACTAGTTCCTGAGATTAGCGCGTTCAAACAAACAAACTCTTCAGCTTTATTTTTTACTAGCTGTTCCCCGCGGTTTCACCCGCATTGCTCCGCTCCTGTTGGTCTCAGCGAGATGATATATAGCCTATAGCCTTCCTCGATAAATAGGCTATCTAACACCGAAAGAGTTTTTCAAACCGGTCTAGTAGTTCATGAGATTAGCGCATTCAAACAAACATGCAAACTCTTCGCTTATACTATAAAATATTTTATAATAATATTAAAGTAACTATAGATCTACAACTAATTAATATTATTTCTCAGCTCAGTAAAAACCTAACCAAACATATAGTGTCTGCTGCCATAGACCTAGGGTATAGAACCATAGACACGGCATATATCTATGGTAATGAGAAGGAGATTGGTGAAGCTATAAATGAGAAGATAAAAGATGGCACTGTCCAAAGGTTTGTTCTACGTCATAATTTTTTTAAGTACCCACATAAAATTGGTAATTATGTATTTTACTGATAAAATAGAATCGAAAAAATTATCTAAGCAAATATCTATGCAAAATCCTGTACTCTATTGAGTTATCAACGACAACATTTCATCAAAATTGGTTCAATTATTTTATCATTAGAATACGAACATTAAAAATTTAAAACATTTAGCAATATGTTTATTTCCCTTTTCATTCATTCATTCATTCATTTAATATGTTTATTTCCCTTTTAGAGAGGACTTATTCGTCATATCAAAACTATGGAGCACATTCCACCGCAAGGACTTGGTTGAAAAAGCGTGTAAAATGTCACTAAAAGCTATGGGTTTGGATTACTTTGACCTGTACATGATACATAACCCCATGTCGTTCAAGGTAAATGTTAATTCTAAATAAAAAATATATAAATAAATATTTCAGGACAATTTTCACACACGGCACGATCTAATCCCATACTAAGCTCTTGTGTTATGGAAACCAGATGGCTGATAAACATACATATATAATTTTTAAATAAATACTTATATAGATAATTAACACCCAGACATAGAGCAAACATCTATGTTCATCACACAAATATTTGCCCCGGGTGGGAATCGAACCCACGACCTTTGGCTTGGAAGGCAGGGCCACTACTAACCAAGCCATAGTCAGCCAAATATTGAGTTTTTTAACACGATCACGCGAATATTTGGAAGCTTGCCTTTCAGTAAGTCTCATTGTTGTGTCGAGTTTTGACCATTTGAAGGCGGTACGGATTTTTTGAAATCGGTTAAGAATTGTGATGTTCATGCAACATTTGAAGTAAATACTTTAGAGTTTATTCCGGACATACACACATAAACAGACAAAAATTTAAAAAAACTATATTTTGCAGCATCGGTATCGATCGCAGATCACGCCCCACTTTTAAAATATTCAATTTCGACTTTCCGACGATTATATTATATGTATAGTTATTTACATTAAAATTGTAACCAGGAAGGCGACGACCCCCTACCAAAGATCGCAAACGTGATCCAATACTCAGATTCCGACTACCTAGATGCGTGGTACGGGGTCGAGCACGTAATACGAAAGGGGTTGGCCCGCAGGGGGGGAGTCAGTAATTTCAACTCGGCGCAAGTGGACAGGATCGTGGATAAGGGGAAACTGAAGCCGGTTGTTAACCAGGTAATTGTAGATTTAGTTTTTTTTAATAACGTATTCAGTGTTCCAACCAGTTTTACAAATTCTCACGAAGGTAATAAAAGAGATTTCTTTTTTTTAATTATGTATTTAGTGATCAAAGTAATGCTAGTAGCTCACATTCCCATGCATTTTTAATGACCTACTTACTACTTAGCGATTCAGCTTATGCACACATTCGCACGAATATACAAAGCAATGTACGACGGTATTTTGCGAATGTCCATATCATAGCGCGAACATTCGTACATTGTACGTGATTGTACGAATATTTGTACGTACGGGTGGTTAGGGCAAGAATAGGAACGACTCAGCGACAAATTATGACCTCAATGGTGTAAATTGAAAAGAATAAATAGTAATTTTTGAATGTACATTTGTTAAAAAAAATAAATGTACAAGTACGTTAATGCTATAGATTTTAAGTTAATTCTCACTGTAGAGTAAGGGTGGCCGTACACGGACCGTTTCAATCAGTTGAGACCGACGGCTTGAAGCCACGACCGCGCGGTGTACTATAGGTATAGACATTCATTCACTGTTGTACACGGACTACTTGAGCAGTCGCGACCGCTTCAAGCCGTCAACTGCGCGGTTTGTAGCGACAGCTCGAGCAGTCAACGACCGACCGCTCGAGCAGTCCGTGTACGTCGCTCAGCCGTAAACTGCTCGAGCAGTCCGTGTACGGGCGGGCTAAATTAAGGCTAAAGAATAACAATAAGTATGTAGTATAAACATCAGCTCACTGCAAACTCATTTCCTCTATCCTACATTTTAGTACGCTATAATTAACTATACACTAAATAAAATACAGTTTATCCCACAGGTGGAATGTCATCCGTACCTCACACAACAGCGTCTAGATGACTTCTGTCAAACGAGAGACGTCAAACTCAATTGTTATGGAGTTCTCGGTTCAAAAGGCACGCCCATAGAGTATAAAAGTGGTTTGACACCTGTCATAGATGATCCAATGGTGTTGGTTATGGCGGCGGGTTTGAATGTGACGCCGGCGCAGTTGTTGATCAGGTTTGTATTACAAATGATACAAATATAATACAAACGCACTCGCAAATGTAGGTATAAAGTTAGTAGAATTTGAGGTCAATATATTTTTGATACTGCCTGAATGGAACTTTTGCATGTAAACCAAATTGAACTTAATTGCAAGAAAAGGAGATTTTGAAGTTGATTTCCTGGTGGAGTATAACACTTATAATAATGTAGTGGTGATTACGTCAGTACATTTATCATTTATGAAAGACTATAGCTGCGTCCCGCGGTTTCACACTCGTCAATGAGTTTTTCCTTCTAAGTTTTAGTCCTAATGTTCCTAAAAGAATATCAGTATAAAAAGTATCCCCCTTTTTACATCTACTATCCGTCCATAAAAGTCCGATCAAAATGGGTGCAGCCGTTTCAGAGATTATCTCGAACAAACAGACCGACGAACAAAAAAGAGTATTTGCCGAGCAGACATGCCAGAAGTGAATCTTACGTATTTTCATGACGTGGCCTCGAAATTTTACTCTTAACGCGCTAATGAAGTTTTACTTCAATAAAAAACACATAAATAATATTGTTTTCCAGCTACCAACTACACGTGGGCCACAGTGTGATAGTCAAGTCGTCTACTGGTGCCCATTTATGGAGTAACCTCCTTGCGCAGGATGTACGTTTGGAGAACAGCCATATTGAGGCTTTGAACGCTATGAACAGGAATAAACGTAACTTTCTGTTTAAAGGGTGAGTTGTTCTAATTCCACGAAAACTACGTATTCCTAAAAATAAAACTGTTTAATTTAAGATTCATTTGTTATGAAGTAGTCATAATATTGTCTTCAAAAAAAATGTGTAATTGATTTGTTGTCAATCTCACAATAAGGACAAATTGCTATTGCTATTTTAATTATTTTAAAGTTGTTTTTATAATATTTCTAATTCTTTGTTTTTTCTTTCAGGATGGGCGACACGCACAGAAATTATCCATTCCGAATTCCTTTCTGAGAGATAACGTCTTTTTTTATGCTATAGCATATAATTATAAGCTAGTTCACAATTTAATTTATTTATAAAATGCGGCATAGACCATTGAAATGTCAAAATTTTAGCCTTAGCGTCTTAGATTATACACCTATAGATGTAACCATGGCGTGACCGCACTTGAAACAGAAATAGAATTTTGTGGTGTTGCCTAATAAGTTGGCAATTCCCACATATTAGGTAAAAAATATTATGAATCTTACTTGATCGCGAACAGACTTTATAATTACCTGTAAGTACTTCGCAAACTAAAAATTCTGAATTTGCATATTTTAAATGCTAGCTTCAATAATGTAACTCTTATGTCGTAGTCGTACGAAATACTTTAATAAAACCTCCGTAAGGTAGGTAAGGAGAATTGTATGGACATCATTGACACACGACACGTTCAATGATGAAATAAAACCAGTCTATAACATAAACATGTTTATTATTTATTACTATATACATAATGAAATAAGTACAGCTTGGCAAAAAAGAGTAGAAAACCGGAAGTCACTACTGTCCTCTCGTTACCAACAGTCAACACTTTGAATGATTTAATTGTACTCGTTTATTTTTATACAGTAATGAATCATCATCAAAATGAATGGAACAAATTTTTGAATATTTTGTTGGCAGCCAATTTTCTCGTCCAGTGGCATCCAGCCATTTCTTTTTATCAATATTGGATGGAAACCTGAAAAAAGAAGATTTTATTCGCATGTTACGAAAGTTTATCTTTATTGAGTAATAAGTTAAATAAACTACAATAAAGCCCTTAAATAAATGTAACTAAAATTAAAGTTTACGTACAGAAGAATTAATTTCCTCTCAATAAAAATATTATACTACTAGCTTTTACCCGCGACTTCATCCGCGTGTTAGTCCAGGTAATAAACTACTCATGTGCAAAATATCATTGAAATCCATCCAGACGTTATTGCGTGATTGAGTAACAAACAAACATCCAAACCCTCGAATTTATAATATAAGAAGGATGAGTACCTACCATGATAAGCAAACCCAACAATCATAATCTTTAATTATAATCATAATCTTTATTTTCTCTTCACAAAACAAGACCTCGAATCGTATGTATGTACTGACAATAAAGAAATATGATTTATTTGGGTAAATTAAAGTAGCCATTATGGCAACCCTGAACCGTTCATCGTTAATCGTTATTTTATTTTAAGATAGTGAAAACACGTATCACAACTCAATATTCTTGGCATCACATCACTGAATTCATCACAAAACATCATAATCGATGATCATCTGGCGTTGTAATAACGAAAGAAATGATAATTTCGCCTACTTACGTGTGAAATGTTATTCCTTCAATTTTTCGCTCACTCCGGCTTTTACAACCCAAAACACTGCAACCCACCATCGCACGTACACTAAATATTCTGTATTATCCAATTTTTATACGCAATAAACACTGTAAATTCACACAATCACAGAAAAATCCAAAAGACGCCAAGTTTGTTTGTCACAATCTGTTCTTGCCAAACAATAAAACCGGCCATGTCGACAAAGACAAAAACTATATATTCTGTCCTGTTTCTTTGCATGGGTTTGACAATTAACGATCTCGCTCTTTCAAGGAAGGTCATTTTAGTGGTTACATCTATAGGTGTATAATCTAAGCTTAGCGTTTATCAGAGGATTTTTTTCAAGATGGCGGCCGCGGGATTACTGTTAGGGCTCTACAAACTAGACTTTATGCTTTTACAAACCTCCTCTACACATCCATAAAATAAAAATCGACTGACCGGTTGGCTTAGTTGGTAGTGACCTGCCTTCCAAGCCAAAGGTCGTGGGTGCGATTCCCACCCGGGCAAATATTTGTGTGATGAACATAGATGTTTGCTCTGTGTCTGGGTGTTAATTATTTATACATATAAGTATTTATTTAAAAATTATATGTGTATAAGCCATTTGGTTTCCATAACACAAGCGAAAGCTTAGTATGGGATCAGATCGTGCCGTGTGTGAAAGTTGTCCTGTAATGATTCGTCCTCTGAGAAATGCAACCCTCAATGGAATAAAATATCAAAGTAAAATGTGTGGTAGCTTTTTTGCATGTACTGCTGTGTGATAAGTTTAGAAATATTATTAAGTTTACGAAGAGTATATTAGATACATTTTCTATTTTTCTAATTTATTTAAAATGACTGTAGGTATGTATTTTACATATTTAAATAAAATTATAAATAAATGTTTTTTATTAATATTTCTGTATTTTGTTTTACCCTACGTCTGAACCCACCAATAGATAAAGTGTATCATATAGTATATTTACAAATACAGTTGATAAAGTTATTGACCGCCTCCTTGGTAGGTACAGAGGTTGACGCGTGAGCGTAGAACCGTCAGGGTTCGATTCCCGGTGGAGACGAATAAAAAAAAAGTCTCGGTCTGGCAGGACACAGAAGGCTGATCAAGTGATCACCTACTTGTCCCTATAGAAAATCGATGACAGAAACAGATGTATGCATAATGCATCTGCCCCTTACCCCACTTGGGTACATGGGACTTCACTTTTTGATAAAGTTATTGATTTGACTCGTACTTGTCTTAAATTGAATAGTAAACTGTGATGGTAAATAGATAATGGAAATGTGATATCGGTACCAGAAGCGTAGCGTGCTTTGGCGGGGCCCCGTATAAAAATTTGTTTGGGGGCCCTTATGAAGTGTAAAGATTTCTCACAAAATAAAAAAAAATGTTTGCATAAAATAAAAAGAAATATTTATTCATCATAATTATTAATTATCTATCTGTCACTTATTCCAAAATTTTAACAAACAATTCAAATTAAATATACACACAGGAGGCCAGAAAATTGCATTTTTTGACTTTTATCATTTCTGAAAAAAAAATTGGGAAGTTTTTAGTAATTTTTGCTTACGCACGTTGGGGGCCCCCTTGGCGCGGTGGCCCCGTATAATTGATACGGCAGATACGTTGGTAGCTGCGCGCCTGATCGGTAGTAGGTAAATGATATAGAAATCGGTGCTGCTTTTACTCTCGAACTGTATTTTGATGTAGTACCTACCTAACAAGTGCAAGGTGCTTTTATTTATTCCTGAAAATTGCATCGCCGGAAGGGTTGCGGTGCATTCACATAGAGCTAGAGCAAGACAATCTTTCGTGATGTTTTAAAATGTTATCTTAGACAGATTACCCTTTCTTCTTACCCTTTCACAGCTACAAGGACCGATTTCGATGAAATTTTGAATCAAAATAGAGCCAAGGAACATAACATAGACCATTTTTTTTAACTTAACAGCTTAAACTTACTGTGTTAACAGGTTTATAGTCTTATGTATCAACGAGAACTGTATGCTTGATCCCTACTATTATAAATGTGAAAGTAACTCTGTCTGTCTGTCTGTCTGTTACGCTTTCCCGCTTAAACCTCTCAACCGATTTAGATGAAATTTGGCACAGACAATCTTTAGACCCTGAGAAAGAACATAGGCTACCTTTTATCAAAACACCACGCGGACGAAGCCGCGGGCGGAAGCTAGTTTAGTAATAATATATACTTTTTTACTTATACTAAAGGGTTGGTATTGGGATAAAAATTAATCCCCCCGGCTCACCGGAGCGGCCGGGGCACTGGGAAGCTTGCTCCCCAATCTACGGGGGCCTGGAGATAGCTGTCGCCGGCTTTACACCGGTGCCATCCGCTCAATGGCCCTGTACGGAGCGCCCATTTGGGCTGATTCTCTTAGCGCCCGGACTAGACCCCTTCTGCGTCGTCCGCAACGGGTCATGGCGCTAAGAATATCGCGGGCATATCGGACTGTCTCTTTTGAAGCAGCCTGCGTACTAGCCGGAACCCCCCCTTGGGAACTTGACGCTGCTGTACTTGCGGACGTGTACCGGCGAATTGCTGGGTCCAGGTCTTCGGGGCTGGAACCAAACCCCGAAGAAGTCTCGCGCTGGAGGGCTTCGGCTCGCGAGCGTCTGATGGAGGAATGGGTGCGGCGGCTTGAGAACCCAACTGCAGGTGTAAGGACGGTGGAGGCCATCCGGCCGGTCCTTTTAGAATGGTGCAGCAGACGACATGGGGCTCTCACGTTCCGCTTGACACAGGTACTGTCTGGACACGGGTGTTTCGGACGATACCTGTGTCGAGTCGCGATCCGGGAGCCAACCATGGCCTGCCATTGGTGCCCAAGCGAGGAGGATACAGCGGACCACACGCTGAGTGTGTGTCCTGCGTGGTCCGTGGCTAGACAGCGACTGGTCGCTGCTGTGGGGCCGGATCTCTCGCTCCCGTCCGTGGTTCGCGCCATGGTTGGAGGCTCCAGGTCCTGGCGTGCGGTGGTCGCCTTCTGTGAGGAGGTGATGGTGCGAAAAGAGGAGGCGGAGCGGGTTCGTGAGGGGAACCCTCTCGCGGACCCGATGCGGCGCCGGCGACCCTTTAGGCGCCGACGCCGAGTCGCGGTCGCTAGCGATCGCGACCTGCCTCCCTAGCGAAGGGCTCTGGACGATGGACCGGGGACATGCTCCATCGTCCGGGGCAGTGAGGTGACATGAGACGTGTTCCGCTCATGCCGCCTCGCAGAGGAAGGAGGAGGCGCGCACGCGCGCATCCGTAGGTGGTAACGGAGGTGGGCCCGTAACCGGGCGTCCGCTGCCAGGGTCGTGGACGATTTCTAAGAGTACCCGCGGCCCCGGCTAACTGCGCGGCTCGACGGAACACAGTGGGGTTTTAGTCGGTAAGAATCCGACATAACCCTTGGCTCCATCCCCGGGGGCCGTGGGTATCTTTGGAAGATTTCCCCACTATAAATTTTGGGATAAAAATTAATGCCCTTGGTCAGCACCAGAAATAAAACAAACATTAATTTATATTCATTTATTTCAAAAACCCTGTAAAATTTGAACCCCATAACATGATTACTATTTAACTAATCTCTTAAACCTAGAAATCTTTAATACTGTCAGTCAATTCTTTCAACATATTGCAACACTACATATATTTAAAACTATACTATAACTACTATTTAAAAACTTACATTTATCTTAAACTAGGGAAATTTTATACAAACAAAACAATGTAAGATCGAAGCAGAATGTAACAAATATAACTTACAATGCAATGATCTAAGAGTTCTTACAGACGAACGGCAAGTTGTGAACGGCTGCAGAGGCTACTTCAGCCGTCACCACATGTCGACGGTAGTCGTCGACATATTGACTGCTGCCGCCAACGCTTCGACGACTGCCGTCGACATGTGGCGAAGGCTGAAGTAGCCTCTGCCGTTCATAACTTGCCGTTCGTCTGTTAGAACTCTAACGTAACTTAACGAAGATATCCTATGTACTTAATAGGTCTTAAGTACTTACTTAAAATACTAAAATCATAATATACTCTAAATCTCACACTTCAGTACCAACTAAAAATGAATTTATATTTTTGGTTTTATGGCATTCAAATGCTAAAATTTATAACTAAAAATGATTTAGTTATTAATTATTACGTTCAAACACTTTTGAATCTTGTTTGTATCGTCATATTAAATAGGAATTCAATACAATTTTTACTAAATAAATTACAGAGAACATATTGTAAAACCCCTAAATGTGATTCATTTTAATGTAATTTTATCGTACATAGTCAAATAGTGTTATGGTGCATTTACACAATAGGCATATGTAAACAGTACATTCTCTATTCGCATGGAGGTTCGAGTATGCGTGTTTTTGTAAACCAAATACGCTACGATCTTACCGTACAAGTTTCCGGTACAGGGCACAGGCACAAAATAGTAAATAGTAGCTTACGCTACAGAACGGACACTCCGCCTCCCGCCAAAAGTAAACACTTACGTCACCCCGCACGATCACGAGTAATATGGTTGGCGCTTACCGCAAGGATGATACGCAGCGAAGATTACGCTTGACAAAATAATATAATGTTTACAAAGTGTACAATAGCGTGTGTAGCCGCTATAAGACCAGTTTTTCGGACATAATCAAAGAAAAGACGAATGTGTGAACAGTGATTCATGTCTACACTCGTATACGAATGTTTCGTCGAATATATACAAATGATTAGGCGAATAACGAACACGAATTTGTAAATGCACCATTAGTAAAAATATGTATTATTTAATCACAAGATTGAACATGAAAAATTGATACCTATTAAAATTTTATCTGTAAAATCTAAAACACATGCATGATTTTTTAATACTACCTAAATATATAAACTTTTTAAGGCATTCTCACACGGGTTATCAAATATCACAAACCTCAATTAAAACAATTTATAAATATAAAATAAAGTATTTTGTTTTACACTCACTCATCTATCACTATTATTGCTTACATTATAGATTTAGTGCTACAAGGATCTTTTGGCACTTGGCTGACACTGTAAGAACAGCACCGGTGTACAAAAATGTTGCCGTTGTACAAAATTCGTGAATTGTTTTGTGGAATTTAAAAACGAAGCCGATTTGATGACATGATCGTTGGATCTGTCATCAAATTACGGTTTATTTACACCAAACAAACTTAGTGCTAGAGCTACCTAGAGGGTTCTTTCGTGATCTTTTAGTGTAAACGAAAACTCGTATTCAGTGTTATTCAATATTAGAACATTGCATAGAATTTTTTCGAATGCATTAAGAACAACGAAAGAATGCTCTACGCCTGTTTACAAAAAATAATTTGTCATATTGGGGTTAGAATGAGCATTCCCTCGTTCGATGTAAATGCACTGTTACAAGATGACATCATTATATCCGAATTTCACTATGTACCAAAAGCTCCTTATAGCACTATATTTAAAGACTAGATTTCCGCCCGCGGCTTCGCCCGCGTTTTCAAAGGAAAACCCGCATAGTTCCCGTTCCCGTAGGATTTCCAGGATAAAACCTATCCTATGTGTTAATCCAAGTTATCGTCTATATGTGTGCTAAATCTCATTGTAATCGATTCACTAGAATTTGCGTGAAAGAGGAACAAACATACATACATACATCTTCACAAACTTTCGCATTTATAATATTAGTAGGATATAACACCCATACTATAGCCAAAATTACATGAATCTTATCCTATATAATTCAGCCTAACTGATTTCCACAAATGTTTAATAGAACAATACAATAAAATCACGATTTAAAATTCTTATGCGAGTTCTTCTTATGTATACTGACTCTACGCGTAGATTTAAACAACTTCCCGCAAATCTCACATGCATATTCCTTTTCATCAGCACAATGTACCCTTTGTAAGTGCGTATTTAAATACGGTTTACTCGTAAACATCTTCTTGCATATACCACACTCATATTCAACATCTGAATGACAATTCTTGACGTGCGTTTGTAACGAATACTTATGTTTAAATATCTTTGGGCATTTCTTACAACGATACTCCTCCCCTGTGTCGTGTGTTCGGAACCGCCACGGCTTATATTTTTTCTCGTGAACGAACATCATATGGTTCTTTAATGTACTTAAAGTTTTCACAACTTTCTTGCAAAGTTGGCATTCGTGTCTCAACATTCCGTGGACTTCGTCGATGTGAGCCGTCCAGCGTTTTCGAGTGAACGTCTTATTACATATATTACATGTTTGTAGCTCGTCTAATGTTGTCAATTTATGGGTTGATCTGTGTTCGTCGAGGTGTCTTTTAGACTGAAATGTTTGGTTACATTTCTTACAAGTGTGTATATTTAATTTGGTTAAAGGCACTTCAATATGGTTTATGTTATGTTGCAGGAATGTAAAACTGAAATTAAAAATACAATTTTATAATTAGCTTTTTATTCTTAATATTGAAATAATTACTTGTATTACGACATTGGATTTATAAAATTAGTAGTTCTAGTAAGAAAGTTATAGTATTGTCAATAGCCACTTATTTTGATTAAATTATTTAAAACTTTGTTATTGACTTATTTACTTTTAAAACGGGTACAGTTTATTAGTAAGCAAGTCAAATATGAGTTTTGAGCTATTATAAAAGAAGCTGCCGACAAAACAGCAGTATGATACCGTGAGAACATAACATTATGTTAGGGGGCATCCATAAATTACGTGATTTTTTTTATTTTTTGAGCTTTTATTTGACTCGTCACTCGATCCCCTCACCCCCTAAAACATCTAACTTAATTTATGGACGCCTCCTTATGTCAGTAAAACGATAAATAACATACCTATTAGGAAAAACTTTATCACATTTTGAACACATTCGTGGGTCATCTAACATCAAGTCGTCATAGGCTGTGAATGAGGTGGGAGTAGCCCTCAATAATATCTCTTCTTCAAAATTTATATCTTCTTTTAACTCTTCTTCAAACGTAATATACTTTGAATAAAATACAGTGTTAGCATTTTCTAGTTTTATATCCGCACTGTTGAGAAACTCGAAATTCATATTTGATGTCGAATGGATATTATTAAATAACGCTTAGTTAGGTCACTATTATTTTAGTTATCACAATTATTTGTATAAACGCAAATATTTTCAAATTGAAGCACTTATTTTTAAAACTCATGTGACATTTTTGTTATGACATTGACAGTTCACAGGCCACAGGCCACAGCTGTTGTTTGAAAAAAACATCTCCATGACTTTAACTTTGTGATGATACTTGCTAATTGGTTACCTAAATGATTCTGTGAGCTGCCATTTTCTACTTCAACTAAGTAATAAAAGCACGCCTATTCATCGTGTTATTGTAAGCAAATTAAAGTTCAGACTGCCACATTTCATTTTAATTTTCCAATTTTCCGTGATCCTTGACCGTTGTGATCCCGGACGAGCCCCCAAATGTAGTATCGGGATTTATAGGATAGGATCCTAAATTATAACAACTTAATAAACATTTAGTATCCATTGAGATAATATTACTACGTATGGAGGAGACACCATGAACAAATCTGTGCGCCATTTTTTTGCTCTAACTAAGTTTTAAAAATTATTATCTAGTTAGGTACTTAACGATGAAAGTTATTCCTTTGCACTTTTCCGTATTATTTGTGCAATATCGTAACACACACGAAGCATATTTGATGCGTTTCACTTTAAAACAAATAAAAAATGAGCGTGCAGTTACGCCATATTATGGCGTATGTTGAACGGAACATAAGTGATGTAGGCGGTGTCGTCTCCATATGTATATCTCAATGTTAGTATCCCGATACTACATTTTTCCACAGCGTGTTAATATGTGCGTTCTAATTCGAGTCACAACTCAAATTTCATACGGTCCTTTTACTATGACCACAACGCGCTGTAAGACATTTTTTCGCTCACTATAACGTTTTATGCCTAATGCATATTACTGTGATATTACATACATTTGTCTTGAAAAATGTATTACAAGTTTGTCTCCATTACTTACCTATATTTATTTATTTATTTATTTGGTCAACCAAACTTTGTTTACAGTGATTCTTCAAATATAAATATTACATGTAAAAAAAATATTATGTTCTTGTAGAAAAATAACAAATAATTAATGTATAAGAATAAATAAATAATATAAATTATGAAAAACGCGCCTATTTATTATCTCATTTAAAAATCCTTTTGAATTTTGCCGCTCATTAAAATCGACACTATTCTTACTTGACTTATTACATATATAAAAAAAAGACGGGTTGCACTCCGGGAGTGCCGGCAGAAGTTAAAACTTGATTATTAACGTTGAGCATGTTTGATATTTTGGAATGGTATCCGTCTTAGAGCGTTTTCACATTATCCGATCCGATATCGGATATCGGACGCCGATAGCCGATATCCGATATCGGATACAATTTTCCCTTTCACATTGTCCGATAAAATCCTTCCGATATCATCATGAGTGTTGCCAGAAATTTTTAGAGAAAACTAAACTAAATTGCCAGTTGATAAAAAAAGGTATAATTAAAAAAAATTCAAATGATAGATCATAGTTGTACATACATTAAAAATAACTACGTAAAAAAAAAACAACTTCAAAAAAAGAAAAGTAAAATGTAAAAAAGATTTGATATCATTAATTAGATGCATATTATTTAGATGTGCTTTTTACTAAATAGTTTTGATATCGGTCATTTGTATAGTATATGTTAACACATTATAAATTAAATACCTACTACAATAATATGCTATTATATCAATATTAATATATTAAAATATTAATACTAATTATATCAATACCTACTACAACCTAGTATTAGTTAATAGTTTTAGTAATACATTTCTATCAGTAAATACCTTTCAAAATCTATTAAATGTATTTTTAACAAGACGAACCTAGTCATTTAGTAATTTTTTCACTATACAGGGTGTCCCACTTTCGGTATACTAAGCGCAAAGGGACTTGTAGTTTTGCATACGCTGAGTACGTAAAAAATAATTATAAAATTCCAGACGCATTTTTTTTTTAAATAGAGGAATTCTTAAAATTCCATGTGTACACCCCCAACAAGCAAACCGCCCAACTTTGCCACCCGCATGTGAGCTATCGTTTAAGATTATGTTTTCATAGACAAAATACTCACATTAGCGAAGCGGTATATGCCGGCTGCGCGAAGCTAGAGACGAATACATGGATTTTAAGGAAAAATTTAGCAAAAAATTTTTCGCGTAATTTTGTTATTTAAGTATTTTTTATGTGATCAGTGTATGCAAAACTACAAGTCCCTTCGCGCTTAGTATACCGAAAGCGGGACACCCTGTATACATTTATAAAAGTTCATGTAGTACCTATGATAAATTTATTAAGTGATACAATCTTTGTTCACATTTTCTATTCTTTTTCTTATTACACTGTAAATAATATTGTCACCCGTTCAAAAGTAATTTCCTGTAAGTAAAGATACATAAATTATTTTATTGTCATAAGCAATTATTTTAGAATTAAGAGTTTTCAAATATTCTTTGTTGTTAATTCAAAATAAAAATAAAATCGGTGTGAAATCTCCTCCTTTTTTTTGAAGTCGGTTAAAAACAAAGCACTCAATGACAACAATACAATAAACAGCACAACCAACATCCGAGAAGGAGGAGGAGCGAGGCAGAATGAGTTAAATAAAATAAAATAAAGTTGATAGACACTAATATTTTCGAAGATAGATATTTGAATTTAAGAACGCAATATATTTTTGTTTACTTCAGTTCAGCCAATTGCCGTATATTTTAATACGGTAATTAAAATAGCTGCCGTATAAATCGTATTTTTAATGCCTATAAATACTTAAATGTGTGATTTCTTAATAAAAAAAGGTTTCTTTTAATAGAAAGGATTTTTGGTTAAAGCAAAGAATTTTTTTAAAGATTTAGCGCCATATAAGACTGAAAATACACAAACTAGTGCTTTTTTGCTGTTGGTATACTGCCTTTTCGAAAATTGAGTTGGCAACACTGAACATTATCGTCCGATAGCTCACGGGCATATCGGTGTCGGCTCCGATATCCGATATCGGATCGGACAATGAAAGACAGGTACATATTTCATACATTTTACTTCCCTCCGATATCGGATATCGGCTATCGGCTTCCGATATCCGATATCGGATCGGATAATGTGAAAACGCTCTTACGCTTTTTCGATCAGGTCACGTGTCCTGACGCGAGTTTAAGATTTTATACCCATTACAGAAAAAGTGCTCAACGCCACTAAAGAAGTTTTCACTTCAAAAAAATAATTAATATTTTAAGAATTAATAAAAGACAGATATTAAAAAACATTTATTTTATTTTAAACAAAAGACTCTTAAGATCCTTATAAATATAATACTTTTCCTCTAAATTCCAATATTAAAATACTGAAATTCATTAACAATAAAACATAGAATTGATTAATTTAAATTAATTATAATTACTTATATGTAACAAATTACACTGTATATTAAATAAATATCTTTCTATCCTCTTGATGATTAATAGACCGGGAGATATTGACACAAAATTTCGAGTCATTTGTAACAGGATGGTGGTTCTACAGGGGTCTTAGTACCAGCCGCCGGTACCAGCGTTCACACCATCATTCTTCTTTTTGTCATTGCGTACTAAGACCCCTGTAGAACCGCCATCCTGTTACAAATTACTCGAAATTTTGTGTCAATATCTCCCGGTCTATAAGTCTGACAACATAAGTAAATTAGCATATCATTAGCCAATTTTAATTTACTTTATTAGGTATATTCATGGACCTATTATTTTTAACATCTATAAGAAACGCATTAAAGATTTTAACGTATTTAAACGCGATTAATTCTTTATATTATTTTGCCGACGTTTCAACGTTGTCACCGGGGAGAGACTAAGTTTAAAATCCGTCAAAATATTTAATTTCTAAATGTACAATACTCGCGTAAAATCAAACACTAGAAAATAATATCTTTAAGATATATAAAATACTTATAATCAAGTCAATCAAATACAATCTCTTCCAACAAACATACAAATTATATCAACTTTCTTGTTTATCTGTAGAATGTGAATTTTTCATATGTCTGCGCACACTGTACGGCGATTTAAAAAATTTACCGCAAATTTTACAGTTATGCACATCCCCACTATAATGCACCCATGTCAAATGATTCTTAAGAATTTGCTTATTTTTAAATGTTGAATCACATAAACCACATTTGAGAGGTTTACATTTTTCTACATGTGCTATGAGATTCTTTTCCAATTTAAAAGTATTAGGACACATAAAACATTTATATGGAAAATCCTTGGTTTGCTTGGTTTTCAATTTTTCATGAATATACGACTTGTGGTTTTCCATATTTTC
>CAJQZN010040346.1:0-51319 GCA_907164685.1 Colias eurytheme
TTACAGTTATGCGGATACACACACATCACATATACGCGGATGACACATACATCACAGATACGCGGATACACACACATCACAGATACGCAGATACACGTTTACACACGCATGGCGCGGTATATGCACAGGTAAAAACATGCACAGGTACAAACTCCACCGTCTTCCACGTACAAAACGTAATACATGCGTACAATGAAATTCGCATACGTGATAGTCGAAATTTATAATGGAAAAAAAATGATGGGTTGCACTGGGGGAGTGCCGGCAGAAGTGAAAACTTGATTATTAACGTTGAGCATGTTTGATATTTTGGAATGGTATCCGTCTTACGCTTTTTCGATCAGGTCACGTGTCCTGTCGCGAGTTTAAGATTTTATACCCATTACAGAAAAAGTGCTCAACGCCGCTAAAGAAGTTTTCACTTCAAAAATTACCTCAATTACCAATAATTTAACGTAGAAAATATAAAATTTCACAGAAAAACGACAACTGCAATCGATGCGGCAGGAGTTGGAGGAGCAACAGAAAGACGTGGAGCAGCAACGCGAGAGACTCTACAGGCGATTGGAGAGGCTACAGCAACACGGTAAGTTGTTTATTTCATCATCATTGTCGTATTTTTTTTTATTGGACAATTTTCATACACGGCACAGTCTGATCCCATACTAAGCTTTCGCTTGTGTTATGGAAACCAGATGGCTGATAAACATACATACATAATTTTTAAATAAATACTTATATAGATAATTAACACCCAGACACAGAGCAAACATCTATGTTCATCACACAAATATTTGCCCCGGGTGGGAATCGAACCCACGACCTCTGGCTTGAAAGGCAGGGCCACTACCAACCAAGCCAACGCACTATGGGACAGAACGGTATAAACTATAAACCATCTCAAAAATCTATAACTTTTTTGTTTCTCGTACTTTTTACTTGAATTTTGGTATACGCATTCTTGAATAACTACGCTATAATAAACCAAGTCCATATTGTTTTGGTAATTTTATTTTTTTGTTTAAAAACAAATATAAACAAACTTTCGTAAATTTTCATACAAAAATCTTACATAATTTAATAATTTTCCTCTTATCTTAACAGAACAAACATTGCTTATGTATTAAAAAAAACACTTCAAGACTTTATACTTTAAAAAAAATAAAACTTAGAAAATAATAAAATAATTATTGAGTTGAGTACCTATATTAAAAATGTTACAATAAAACAACTGTTCCATATTAAATACCAGAACCTGTTTAGATTCTTCAAACAATTATTTTGGAATTTTTGGTGTTTTTTAAATATGTTGTCTTTATATACTGGATATACCTATAGGGATCTGTTGTATACAGCAAGATGTTTCTTCCATTGCAGCTGAACGCGAACACATTCGGACGTGATTTAGCCGATTTTTAATGTATTAAAAATATTTAATACATCACTGTATTCGTATCACCGCTGATAGATGAAAATTTTCTAATAAATATTTTTCAAGTCCTTCAGAATTTTACCACTTATTAACAGCGGACATAATATATCGCGGCGAACACTAACACACTCATTTTTATATTTTTGGACTTTCAACAGTTAGATTACTGTGAAGAAGTATCTCAATACTTTGTTATAAATGCTGAAATTGTTGGGGTTATAATATAGGACCTGAGTTTTAATAACTTATGCAAAACCAATGAGAAAAATGATAAAAAAAATTCCCATACAAATTATTTAACCTATAGGCAGATTACAATTAACGCAATGGATTCTACAACAATATAATTATTAATTAATTATGTTAATGTTGTTATCATAGGTGTGAAGGTAAAAAAAAACTATTTTAAGTTATATATATCATTTAGAATTTTAATAACAAGTAGAAACGTTAAATTCGTTTACATAATTTTTTTCTCCCTCTCTTCACATTTCAGCATCTAGCTCGAAAAGGCGCAGTAATGACGCAGGTTTTTTTTACCTTTTTGGAATCTTGAATAACTAAAGAATCTAAAAATCATAATAACTCAACTTCGGCAGCTTTCGGCAAAGACGAAAACTCAATTGGAAAATGAAAAAGCCGATAAAATTCAATGATTCACAAAAAAATGAAAATTAAAATGTGGCAAAATATTTCGCATAAAATATTTACTAATTGATAAACTTCAGATCCTAGTCAATCTAAAAATGTATGATACATATTAATTTTAATGGGAAACTTAGAAATTATCATACGTTAAACTTCAGAAATAGATTACGTGCTAAGTAAGAAAATATGACTACTCAGGTTTACTGTGAAATTTAATGAGATAAAACTGATTTAAATTTAATTTCATCTATTTTATCAGATAGTTCGTTTATTCAGGAATGTAATGCCACCAAAAAATCATCTGTACGACAATTTTGACCCAAACCATTTTAAAGATGGTTTATACCGTTCTGTCCCATAGTGCAACGGGTCAGTCAAAATTTTGTTCAAACTGTAGAAGGAAAAGGTCTATAAAAGTTAAAGCTTTGTAAAACAATCACTATCTTACCACAAAAAACTTTAGACAGGGTTTAACTTTAAGTGCGGGTTCTATTTAATCTGGCTTTGTCATAGACATAGACAACTAAGTGACAGATCCCTGGTTTAAAGATAGACTGTGTTTAAATTGTTTTGTGGTAAGACCATCTATATTTATGGACGAATTAAGACGTATTCCAAAAATTACCATTATTGTAGTCTTACTTACAGCACACACATACATAAATGAATTAGAAAACGTAAAAAAAGGCAATAAACAAAATATAATTTTTCAAACTCAAACTCAATCATTTATTTATTCAATTAGAATTATTTTAGAAGCACTTTCGAATCGTCATTACAAATTTTTAAGATTTGCCACCGATTCGGAAAGCAGTATCTATGGAGAAGAACCGACAAGAAACTCCATAGTTGCTCTTTTAAAATCGTGTCAATATTACAATTTAATTTTACATTATATGTAACTTATATCTATTTACATAATATCTCATAATATGCCATTTCGATGTCTCTTTTACCAACTATGTATTAATTTATTTACTTTTAGGTGGTTCACAAGAAGAAATAGCGAGTGTTGGCACATTATCTCCAGATTCTAGTGTCAGTGATACGAACAGACGGAAGGAACCTAAGTGGCGAAGTGAGTACATAATATTTAATATTATACGTTATATTTTGTAAGATTTAACGCATAAACAGTTTTCTAAAGACTTTGGATAAAATATGATATTTATTATTCATATTTGGATTTGGTCTCAAGTTGAGTAACTTCAAATTCAAACACAAAAAAATAACTTCATCTATAAACAATTTTTTTATACATTGCTTAAAGTGCTATTTCGAATTTAGCTATAAACATGAATCATATTTTTCAGATTCTTATTCTGTATGTTACTTATAACGCCGTCATTTTTATCTTGTCTTGTTTTTGAGCAATCATATCATATACTGCTCCGCGGTTTTACCCGGGGTTTTATAAATGGGTTATCTAACACCATAAGAATTTTTCAAATCGGACCAGTAGTTCCCGAGATTAGCGCGTTAAAACAAACAAACAAGCTCCTCCTCAGCTTTAAAATATTAGTATAGATTAATATTTAATTAATCAACTTTTTCATACAATAAAATATTAATAATAATTATGAAATTTTCACAGATACGCGAGGCTCTACGGGTTCAGAGTCAGGTGCGAGTGTGTGTAGTGCTCGAGGCAATCCGCTCCCGCCTCCACAACTATTGTCCGCTCAGAACGAAACAAGGGCTATTGTGAGGGCTCCTGTACAGGTAAATGTTACATTTTAACGTGATAACGTTTTTAAAATCGTTTTAGCCGGGTGATATGTTCAGAAACTTGTGTCACACCAAAACCTCACGAGCGCGATCGCAGGTATAACGAGAGAGAGACGGACCGATCTCCCGTCTCATCTCGAGCGCTGCCACCAATAAGACGTTATCACGTAAACATCTCGATCGTAAACCTACTTAACAAACAACCAATTTTTTATTGGATTTTACACATTTGTGTCCATTTAATATTACTTTAAATACTAAATAGTATACTAAAAGTGGAAGCTTTTCTCCTTAAAGTCTGATTGAATTTAGAAAATTCAGTTTAGGTAATGAACAACGGCAATGTAAGGGAAATGTAAAGTCATCTGTACAGGTAAATGTTTTATTTTGGTGGTAGTTTAATAAGTTTAAATTTTTTGGAAAAGTCATTTTTGTGGTTTTCGGAAGCTTTTAGGACATAATTCAGTTTAGGAAATTGACCAAGGGCTATAAGGTATAGAGTACACAGTACAATTTAATGATGTATATTAACAAAAAAATTGTATTTAAACGTGTAATTATCGATCTTTTTAGCAAATGGTCAAACAACAATTGCCATTGAAACTAGCGAGTGGCAAATCACAACAACCCCCGCCTGGATACCACCGATTGCACGAGTCTCCCAGCGATGTAAGTATTAGTATAGAAATGTAGTTTTTTGATGTGAAAACTTCTTTAGCGGCGTTGAGCACTTTTTCTGTAATGGGTATAAAATGTTATACTCGCGTCAGGACACGTGACCTGATCGAAAAAGCGTAAGACGGATACCATTCCAAAATATCAAACATGCTCAACGTTAATAATCAAGTTTTCACTTCTGCCGGCACTCCCCCAGTGCAACCCGTCTTTTTTTTTATTCTAGAACATATTTGAATAGTCTTTGATGTCTGTTTCTCATAAGGATGTGAGTTTTAGTTTTCTTTTAGTACTCATGCTAGCCTAGATAGTCTTTGAAGTCTGTTCCCGAAGTTATTAGTTAATACTCAAGTTATAAGCTTGTCTAAGTAATATTTCAATTATGTTACAGTTTGTTAGTTAGTGCTCAGGTCATTAAGTTTATAGTGTACTAGCTGTTGCCCGCAGCTTCGCCTGCGTGGAAAAGATAAATAAACATGATACAAATTTTGATCCCCTATTTTATCCCCTTGGGGGTAGAATTGATCAAAATCCTTTCTTAGGGGACGCCTCCGTCCTAACATCTACCTGCATGCCCAATTTCAGCCTGATCCGTCCAGTGGTTTGCGCTGTGCGTTGATAGATCACTATATCAGTCACCATTGAGTTTTATATATATAGTTTGGTGCCAAGTTATATTATAGGTTATTATTTTCAAGCCTGTATCGAATGCTTAGGTTTTTAATTAAATTTTCATGAGTATGTGATTGCCTGTATAGGCATTCGACATGAGTGACATGAGTAGAGGCATTTTTAGCATGAATACGAATTCTTTGAAAGTTTTTCGTCATATTTTTGTAGAATTATATAAATTAAATAATTCCAAATCATATTTTATTAAAATACATGATTTTTCATTAAAAATTCATTAAAATTAATGTTATGGTCATTTTGACATCGAAAAATTATACTTTTTACCAGGTATTTTGGTATTATCCCATTATTGTCATGATTTCATTAAATAGTTATAAACAGATCAAATGGTTGGTTTTTCAGGACGTCGAGTACCCTAATGTTTTTTAGGAAAAGTATTTTTATTTCTGTAAGTAAATTATAGTACATTATTGTATTGGTGTATTTTTTTTTCGAAATTGTATGAAATATGTTGCAGTAGATGGTGTATATTATTTTTATAGCTTTTTATTTTATTTTAAATACAACCATTTTATCTGTTCGGCTTTTGTGGCACGCCTTTTTTGGTTCGAGCGGTGTTTTATATTTTGATTGTTGTGTGAGGATTTTGATTTATAATAATTTTGGTCATAAAATTCGCATATTTTGCCGTTTTTGTGTTTAGTTTGATTAAAATAAACTCATTGAATTTCTTGCCTTGATAGGAAATACTCAATTCGTCTTTTACAAAAATATGCATGATTGTTTTGCTCATTTTTTGGCAACTATCTATATAGAATTAAAATAAAAGCTGGTAAAGTGGCATTTTTTTCAAATGCTATGTAAAATATTGCGCAAATCAAAGTTCTATCAATCATTTATTTAATAGATATTTTTATTTACAAGGCTCTTACGATAAACTTAAGACATGAGCTGCAATAAATGTAATATGGTAAATGTTAAAAATACTATGTAATGACGATTCGAAAGTGCTACTAAATAGTAGTCTAATTGAATAAATGAATGTTTGAGTTTGAGTTTGAATAAAAAAATGTCTGTCTTTCTTGACCATGTTTAAGACTGTAATATTTTGTGAAAAATATAGTAATATTCAATAAATCGCCAATAACGTTGTAAACGACTAGATAACCATATTATGTTAATAACATGTAGGAAAATCGATATACTGCTTTATTTATCACGATTTTAACATAAAACTAAACAAATTTTCAGCACAACCAAGGTCTAGTAATACAACACACTCGCACGGGAAGTTCGCCGGCGCAGATGCCTTCCCAACAGCCCGCTAATAATAAGGCTACAAGGTGAATATAACACATTTTATGGTAAAAAATAAAAATATAAAGTTTGGAATAAAATTATTATATCAATTATTAATTGGAAACACGACGAACGAAATGTTTGAGCATTTTTCATAAACTTGTGTTGTAAGGTATTATTTGCCATAAGTAGTAAAATTTATGTACAACTAGCTGCGCTCCGTGGTTTCACCCGCGTGGTTCCGCTTCTGTTGACCTTAGCGTGATGATATATAGCCTATAGCCTTCCTCGGTAAATTGACTATCCAACACTGAAAGAATTTTTCAAATCGGACCTTGAGATTAGCGCGTTCAAACAAACAAACAAATTCGTCAGCTTTATAATATTAAGTATAGATTTTAAACGTAACTTTATCAAAAGCGTAACGTATTTGCAAAAGCAAAACAGAATATGTTTATTGAATCATGAATGCTTTAAGAAAATAGGACCGTAGAAGACATTTGCAAAATAGTCTAAATTTAAACCAGTTTCAGTATAGCCCTCTGTATAATCTATATTTTATTGTATAATTATTTGTCTCATATTTTGATATAATCAACAACATAATCTAAAATAGATTATCAGATTACATTTGTAATATAATTTTCCCTTGTTTCAGAACGAATACATACCCCAAGCTACCGGACAAGTTCCGAGTCCGTTCCCCCGACCCCCCCCTCTCCAACCCCCAACAAATCCCCCCCACTCCCACACAAATACCCCAAATCCCACAAATTCCCACACAAATCACCCCGGAGGAGGAGGTCATATATTTCTGACACACCGAAATGAAAAATAGTAATACAAGATCCTGAGGATGTCGATTGTTTTAGTATATAGACAGGGATATACTAAATAGTGTACTACTTAAAATGGTATTTAGTACTATTGTCGAGCCAATTTAATAGGCAACATTTGATGTCTATCAATTTTAGATTAAAGTGAATTAATCGATACGGATTTGAAACATTTGTCAATCGAATTTATTAATTTATGATGATTTTTATTCATTATCAATGCATTCGATTCTAGATGTCAGATTTCGATTTTTAGAATAACGTCTCTGACACAAAATTGTAGTGACGTCAGTTCTTCAATTCAGAAATTATTTATTATGTTAAGAATGGTTTATCAGTAAAACTTAAAATTACTTGTATCGGTCATTATCATTATAAATAAGTAATCGTAATTGAAAAAAGTTAAGCAAATGTGCAGTTCTTACAAAACGAAATATCATGTTATTCTATGTCGTCGTTACTAGGTTACGTTCTTGAATTTTGTTGAACTGTCAAATGTTGCCTATTAAAATGGCTCTACTATAAATATTGAGATTTATAGTCCTTTCCACCTAAGATGATTTCTGTGACACATCGATTTTTGACACGTGTAGAGATGTCGGTTACTGAAATCGTATCAATTGTTTCCGATAATCGATAATATTTTATATGGAAATGAAATCGATTTGAATAAAGTACCAAAATTAGTTTTTTCGGCATTTCGCCAACAATTAGCTAAGGAAACTTAGCAAACAACAGCAACAAAAAGTCAACAATAACAATTAGTAACAATAACAGAATACCACGTAAAGTATCAATATAAAAATGCAACTTGTATACAAGGCTGACGCACTCGTACAGACGATTGACTCGATTGACAAACGATCACAAGATGGGCGCCGATTATATGATTTTCCAACTCTATGATTTTTCAACGATCCATTTCATGTACACGAATTGCGTAGGTATTATATTTTTGTGTTATTTTATTTTATTTTTCATTATATTAAACTAAACAATACTGTTTTTTATTTATAAGCTTACGATGTTTCATTTTTATATTTTTGGTAATAATGCCGCCATAAAATAAAAATATTATGCACTAAAATTATTTTGACTTTTTAAACATAAAATACGTAATTCGGAACACGATGAAGTGTCACAGGAATCATCCTAGGTGAAAAGGACTATAGTGTATACATATTGTGTATACTGGAAATATTTGTGACCTAATGAACTAAATGTATTGGAAAGAAAATAAGGATTGCTATTTTCCCTAAATTGTATTGGTAGGTTTGAAAATTTATTTACTGATAAGGAATTAAAAGCAATAAATGTTGCAATAGTAAGAAATAAACAATGACTACCAAAAGCTAACAGTTTTTGTTGAATAAAGCTTAAAAAATTGTTTTTAATTTTTTATTGTGGACAAGTCAATTTTAGTCAATGTTGCTAAAATGTAAAAATGTGATCCTTATTTTCTTCAATAAGGATCACATTTTTATGATAAATACTGGAATATTACAGACTACGATGCTTTCCGTATTAAGCGCAAAGCACTTAACTTCATAACTTAGTGTCAGTTTCGTTGCCAAAATTAGGCGTAAAACACTTACTATTATAATATAGCGTGTCGAAAGGACTAAATTTCAAGTAATAACTTTTAGTTACTGCTCAATATTGAGTTTGGACTTTTGACTCACGTGTCCAAATTATTAGAGATATTCTAAAAATACGGTCAAAGAAATTTTTTGCTATATATATATAGTAAAAAATAATTATAAAAGCATACAACATGCAAAGTATAGTTATTGAAAAGATATGGGATAATGCCATCTCATACAATTTAAAACGAAAGAAAGAGACATAATATTTCTCTAGATTCTTTACATGACGTTACACAATTCAATTAATTTTATTCGTGATATCTCAAACATTCCTTGTTGATCTCTTGAAAGTATTTTTTTTATCTTTTCTTTATAAAATTATCAATTTAATATGTATTAATAATTCTGTGATCGACTGACAACTATATTTAATCTATGGTCGCGATAAAAGGCGGGAAAATGTTTGGCAGCTTTTTAATTTTTTAATTATACTTATAATCGAATTGGCACCTCAAACTTTAACGAGACATTTTACTGAAATTAATAAATTATAAGAAATCATGAAAATGAACTCTATTACATACATGATAAGGACGAAAATCGAATAACGACTCTTGTTATAAATTAATTTAGATGTGTCTAACATTTAGCGTAGAAGTTATTGTTACAACATGTTTTAACTTGTAAATAAATACTTGTTGAATGAAGTTTGACGTAGAATATATTAATAAGCTAAAATAATCAATAAATTATATGACCGAATTAAAATACGGAGTTAGGTAAATACTTCAGTAGTAAATTGCCAAATTGCATTTTATTTAATAATAATAATGTTCGGTACAAATTGACCATATCTTCGTTTTTTACTATATTCCAATTTTATCACATTTTACCGTTATTACTTCACCTTTTTATCTGAAAATAACTTAAATAATCATATAATATACTGATATTTAGATATGTACAATTATTGCACGTTTTCCTGAGAATTGAGTGAACAGAGCTATATTTTTAAATAGATCACGATATTTAAATTACATATTTTTCACAGATATTCTAACAAATATATTTATGAGCTTAAATACTACCTTAATAATTTTCATGGCCTTTTAAAACAGTTTATAGTTAAAAATATCAAAGTTAGCTTAATATGAATTATAATTTAAATTCATGAATATATTTATACATTTATCAAATGTGGAAATACGCAAACTGCTAAATTTCTTCGTTAATAAAAAAAACATATTTGTTATGTAGCTATTTCTTATTGGAACTGTCGGTACGAGCGGTGGGTACTTTTAATTAGCGTAATTTTTAGCCAATTTGAGAAATTTTAGCCAACTAATGTGAAAAATTTTAATCAACTAGGTAATGTCAGAAAATTTAGCCAATTAATGTCAGAAATTTTAGCCAACTAATGTGAGAGATTTTAGCCAACCAATGCATAACATTTTCGCCACTAAATTCTTGTCTAAAAAGGCCCAATAAATTCATCGAACTATTAACGTTATATTAGCGTTATATTTTATTCAATGCGCATTATCAATAAACGCAACTTATTGTACATTCCTCGATGTATGATAATTTAATACTCAAAAGCACTTCTAAAAGAAGTCTAATTGAATAAATAAAATTAAAATTTTTTGATGGTCGTCAACGAAATAGCCAACTTGATCATGTCTTGTTCTTCCTCTAACGAAGAATAAAATAGTCTTGAAATACTGTTACTAAACTCAACGCTCGTACCGATAATTTCACCATGTTATCTATGTACATATGTTATTAAAATTTAAATGTTATCCACGTTTCAAGTTACGAGATTCTAAATGAGATTGGCAATTGCATGTTAAGTGTGTGATTGCCCTATGATTTCTAATTAATCACAAGGACCAGACTAATAAGGAATTGGCTCGTATAAATTGTATGGATTATAACATACAATTGCTAGTCTTATGCATTTATTACGCGTTTGCACATAATTTAAAAACAGAACGAATACAGATTAATAAAAAAATCACGTTTTTTTAAAATGACAAGTGACGGAAAAAATGGCGCCAAAACGTAAGTGTCAAAGTTTTTAGGTTATGTGCAAATGGCGCTTGTTTAACTCACTTAGTATATTGTTGTTACATGAACCTACAAGACTATGTAACTATTTTTCGTGCATTTACTGTAATCCTTTTTACTATTAGGTCTTTTGAAGAGGTGATATTTTAAAACTATTGTCTTTTTCGGGACACTTTCTCTGTATATATATGAATGTTGATGTTTGAATATTAGGTAGATATATTTTAATATTGGATAATGACACTTAGGTAACTCTAATGCAATGACACCTAACATCTCTTGCTTTACTTTCATACTGACTAACTTGTTGCAAACTTTGTACAAGTTAATAGTATCGTATGATGAATGAAATGTTAACATCATGACAATAAATAAAATCTATTTTTCCGATGTAATAAAAAACGTATTTCGGATTAAACGTCTGTTAAAAGATACATATTTTTTGCAAAATTATAAATATATTACAAGCAATTATATCTTCGTATATGGCAATAAATAAAATAGTTATAATTGTAATGCATTTATGTATTTTGTTCTTGAAAGTTTATTATAGTGTATAAAATTATTAAGCATAATAAATATTGCATTTAAATGTGAGAGAGTATATTTTTGGGTAGATGAGGGAATCGAGGATTGGTAACAAGCTAAGGGATATATATTTCTTAAAAGATAATCTTGAAGATATTATATTTTCTAGTATAATTGACGGTCCCTTCAATTAATACTAATAAGATTTTTTTTTCCAACATCCATAAGCAACTATGTGTTTGTGATAAAGAAGGCATTTTATGTCACTTAAGACAGTACAAAATCAATTTGAGTTATTTCTACACATTCGTCTGTATCAGCTTTTTTTGTTTAGAGTATTTTAGTTTTAATTAAATCAAGATAAGTCAATAGTCAAATATTTTGTCATCGGGAGAATCACAGTATTTTGACGTTTAATTTTGTAGGTTAACTATTATATTTAGTGAGACATTACTTACTTAGGTTTAAGGAATTAAGTTTCGTGGCAATATTTAATGGATATGTAAGCTTTAATTGAATATTTATTTCGAACCTACTACGTATTCCCTCCAAAATTTATTTTTTATCTGTGGCAACGACAATACTGTCATGTATTGCTCAAATGTGCTCACTTATTCCTTAGCAATCGATTGATATTACAATTTTGTATAGATTTAATTATTGTTAACGTATCATTTTCACTTCCAATTTATTTGTCATGATCTGTGAGGGCTTTGCCCGTATGTATTTAGAATAGATGAATGAAATAAACATTTACTTAGAATTATGATTGTCTTTTATTTACATCTTTCCTATTTCTTTCTTTTAAAGCCAATACTGCACACACAATACAAAACAATGTTCATTGTAAATAAATAAATGTTTTACGAATGTATGATCTATGAGACTGCAAACAGTAGGTATTTATGATGAATGTGATAAAACTACAGGATTTATTTTCATGAGGAGTTATAAACTTCTTTCCAAGAATTTTCTGGTTTAGTAACATGCCTTCAGTAAAACATTGTTAAACAACTTATTCAACTGCAACATTGATTGCTACATCAGAAATTAGAATTATTACCTATACAAAACTTGCCATAACTATCTATTAAATTACTTTGTGGTGCGTAATAATAGCCAAAGGTAGGTGAGTGAAATAATAAACCGTGTTAAATACAAAACGAACTTTATTGTTTCAATAACAAAAAGCACTAAACAACATTTCGACAACTCTTAGGACTAGATTATTTGATATCTTACAGGCTAGGTACATGGTGCATCTTAACATAGTAAGTACATACTTCTTCTCATAATCTTTACCGTGAATAATTATCAAATAGATATATAACTACGAATTTTATTTTAAATTCGATATGGTATTGTTTTAGGATATTTTACTCAGTCCTTTTTGAAACTAATAATGCTAAATTAATGTTTTCAACTCTTCATACTCACAACATCAAGAGAAAATGACGGGATGTTCGAGTAAATTGAATATACAGGGTGTAATCGTTAGGTGTGCACAAGCGATTACATATTCCGTAACTATTGCAGATATCAAAAAACTTTAAACTGATATCGAAAGTACTTAACCTTATGAGTAAAATGGCCATAATAAATTTTAAAAAACAAAACGTGAACGTAAACGTTTTCAAATTTAAAAGTGAGATGTTTGAAAATGGATGTTAGAATGAAATGAGATCATGTTATCATTTTTTTTAAATTAACCTTTTCAATTCAACATTATTGGTTAAAAAAATTTTGGACTAACTGGCTGTGTTCCTAATTGACAATATATTATGTATTATGATGTAACAAGTTGTCACTATCTTTCTTTATGTTCATAGCAAACACATTCAGTTCCTACTTTTATTTCCTTTCTCTTACACCATTTTAATTTAATTTGTGGTTAAACTCATGATTACATCACGATTTTCTAAACACAATAGCACATCAAATTCATTGTTTTGATACCAATAGAAAGCAGTCTCACAATATTCAAGCAAGAGTATTAAGTATTAATAATTCTCGTTAAAAGGCACATACTATTCTAATACTAAGCTAAATTCATACAGTGTGAGAAAGATTATTATTTTACGGAACAATTTAACTATAAATGCTGATTAAAATCACTTTTGGAAGAATCAACTAGTCCTTATTTTTCTATTTAAATGTGAGTTTGATTTTATAAATTTCTAAAAACAAGTAATCAATTTAATTCCAAGTACTATATGCTTCCTGTAAAAAATCTATTATGTAACAAGAATGATATATTTTAAATAATAATAATAATATTATGATTAAATAACTAAGAATGATTAAAGCTTCACGCGTCCTACATACATTATTTGCTCGTAACTAAATCAGTATGTTAAAGTAGGACGCGTGAGAGATTAACAATTAAGAGTTCAGGCATAGCTGCTCATTGGGTCCTTGTATAATACTTTATCTTATGCCGCGGCCACACACTCGACGAGTGGTATGGGAAGTAACGAGGAAAGTAGGCAGAGACATAGTGTGGCCACGTTACTCGTCTTGCCACTCGTCGTGCTCATCGTCCTGCTCACTGCTCCCTATTTTGTAAGCTTTTGCGCGCGAGTCAAAGGACCGGCAATACGAGTGCAAAATGAAGAGCGTCGCGATTAATCGCGGGAATAGAGCAATGTGTGGCCAGAGGGCAATGTCGCGGCGAATAACGGCAGCGCGATGAGCAGGACGAGGAGCATAGTGTGGCTGCGGTATTAAAAGTAATAATACAACCAATATATCTACAACATATCTCTAACATTATCATTGTTATTCTTCTCCCAGATTTGTCCTGACGTATACAATCTGTATATTTTATCGCTAACTAATCTATCGCTAAATTTCATCATGGCACCTTCGAATTTGTGTTGGAATATCTGCATTTCACTCTCATTGTAACCGTTTATGTTAAATTTCTTAGGATCGCTGCAAGTCATATATTTATGGGTAGCTAGCATATCCAATGTTATGCTCTTTACATTTGTTGTTATATTGAAAATGTCCTCAAAAGATATCATGGTATCCAAATTCCGTATAACAATCTGTGTTTTTTCTATTGGAACATTGTAATAATGCGTTTTTTTCATGATGTCCGGGTATCCCATATCTATATTGTCATCATCATTTTGATTCAAACAGAATATCTGGCTTTCAACCTTTGAAGATCTTATTGTTAGCATAGGATCATAGTCTCTTAATAAAGCCTGGAGAGATGTATGAACTCTTGGTACTAGAAATTCATCCCACGATAAAACTGCAACATGACTGACTTTATTCACTTCCTCCTTATCAAATCTAAAGTGCCTGAATAAGCAGTCCAATTCAATAGCATTTCGCACAATGTCGTACGACTTAGAGAAAATAAAAGGGTAGTTCAATGGATAGAATTGAATGTTCCATTGAGTAATATCATTTGGGAAAAGATTTAGTCGCCTTATCACGTCTTCAGATATCATGCTGTCATAGATTGTGAAATAGTCGACACCTACCATGTGGTGAAAGACTAAGAACTCTATAAATGCATCTCTTGATACAATAGGTATTTGATTTGGTATCACACAGATCGCTGGAACAACGGTATTAACAAATCTAATGTTACTTCTTTCTCGCACTTTTCTTTTTGTATTTACTTGAATTAATCTGTTTATTGGTGCATGTATAGGGTTAATATTATAATCGTTTATGAAAAAACTTACGCCTTTCGGCTTACCAAAGTTTTTATTCATCGAGCATTCAAAGACATACAGTCTAAAGTTATTTATAGGTTCAGATACAATTTTGTAAGTGAACCTGCCAGATTTTGGTTTCGATTCGTTCTCCAGCCAAATATAGCATCTAAAGTTTGGTGATACATGCGCTTTTCCTATAACGATTGTGTCAACAACGTGAGCGTGTTGTGGGGTAAGCTCTTCATACTTTTGATAAGAACGAAGGAATGATGAATAGGAATAAAAGTTTTCATCGATCTCCTGAAATAAGGGCGGCGTCTCCTTCACTTCCATTGACGAATTCCTCAATATCTCTGACAGCATCGTAGCATTGAAACCGGGACCGCAGAACTCAATCTCAGATAAACCGGGCTTTCCGAATATATTTAATACTTCTAGCACATATCGCAGTTTATAATATTCATGGCGGTACATAAGCAGAGTCACTATGCTGAGAAAACAAACCACAAACAGGATTAGTTGGTAATATTTCCTCATGATGCCGACTGTCGATAATTTGCGATGAGTCTTCATTTATACAGGACCATTGAATATTTTCTTTTTAGTTATGCATTGAAATGAGTCTCTCTATTTATTCTGAAGTCTTTTCACACAGTCTGATTAAAATTTCACTGAAAACACACCTTTATTTTAGTTCACTTCTTGAAAACCTCAACAACTTATTTAGTTTTGATAGCTCATAGCTGCTGAGATGAGTGACAACAGCTGACAATTATTTTGACAGACTACAAAGTGACACAAGTCACGTCTCTCCCTCTTTGTCTTTGACAGCATTCGGACGCATTCAGTATTCACAAATTTTTAATGAATTGCCAATTTAATACCTAGTAAGCTAGTATAGTATGTGCATTTGTATTTATTAGAGAAAGAGTTAAGAGCGGGTAAGAGGTATACTAAGTATTTAAAGGCTTTATTGCTTTGCGATTAAATCGCCCTTATCACATTATTTTTTATATTATTTATTAAAAAATACTACATTCTATGCATTAAAAGGACACAGCTTTATTCTTAGGCTTTATTAATATAGCCAAAAATATTTGTTATATTTATTTCATTCTGTTTTATAGTATTTGTTGGTAAAATAGCAACCTGGGGACAGACAGACGGTCAGTGACTTTTCAGTAATAGGGTCCCGATTTACCCTTTCGGTACGGAACCCGAAAACAAACATTAAAAAAAACTAATGTTATATTCAGAGATTCTATGCGCGACTATATTCACCTATTATTATGGATGCCATCCTGTAATTTATTGAAATAATAGTTACCTACACTACTTAGGTATATGGCTAAACAATTTGGCCGATAATGCATCCGTCTTTATTGAGATCTATAATCTATTCCATACAATAATTTCTTGCTATGTCCAATGCACTATACAATTTAGTGCCGTTTTCAATGCACTAACATTCCTTTCTACAGCTAAGTTACTGTGGAATTAATGACTGAAAATACAAGGCGTTAATAATTAAGAAAAATGAAAGGGTTTCATTGCTTTCACTCGACATAATAAGTATTATGGCATGATAGAACTTGATTCCGATACAGTGTTAAAACTTGATTTTTTAATTATACATAATATCTCTGGAAGTATATTACGAGAAACAAACACATCATTACGCAACCCTTTCAACTTATTCAAAAATGTTATATTTATAAAGTACTAGCGGTCCGCCCCGGCTTCGCCCGTGGTACATATTTACGTTTTCTCTACATAAAAACCATCCTCGTACTTCAAGGAATATAATAAAAAAAGAATTATCGAAATCGGTTCAGCCGTTCTCGAGTTATGCGCTTACCAACACATTTTGCGATTCATTTTTATATATAAAGATTTATAAATATCAAAGCATGTTTAAGTTACTGTCAAGTGTCAACTTTCCGTCTTCTCATAGGTACCTACGTTTATTTCAAAGATAATTAATTTCATTATTTTTTTCTTCTTTCACATATTATAGACGAAAAGTCGCACATCTACAACGGCTTTGTTTCTGCTAACTCTATTTATTTTATTTTATATAAGAACTAAGAAGGAAATAGAAGGCGCAAAAGTTAGGTAAGGTGAACTTAAAAGATAACATCAGTTTACTTTTACTGTAATGACTGGGTAAAATTATAAGATATCTAGTTTATCGTAACAATCTCCTTTATCTTTGTTATAACAAACCATTTCAAAATATGGTGATAATTATTACAAGAGATACAATCTTGGAACGCTTGTTGTGATTAAGCAATTTGTTCAAGTTATTATAATAACCGTAATTAAAATTTATTATCAAAATTAGATGTTTTGATAACAACTCACTGAACGAAATGTAGAGTGTACTACTTACCTGAGTTTTTTTGAAGAGAAGTGGTGGCTCTTCTTCTTTTTTTGCTTATGGAGTTCGAGTGGTGGCTCAATAGATAAAGCTTCTGAAAAAATTAGGAAATAAAATAAGATATTATTATCTAATCTTTTAATCTACCATCTCGCATTGGATCAAAATATAATATGGGCTAATGATTGATATCTATAACCAATTAGGTACGTTTTATTGAACCTGATTTGTCTCCGCTCATACGAACTATCTACTAGAAGAATAAATATTTGTTTGTCTTTCTTTCACGTCGCCACAGAGCGATGTTATATTATGATTTTTATGTCTGAGGATTGTTAGAGCTTACAATATAATGGTAGTTTTTCTTTTTACCCCGGTCATCTCATTTTGATAGGAAAATCTATTAAGATGCGTATCCTTCTAAATATTCTAAGAAACCGAAGTCCGTATAGGACAGTATTACACACAAAGTAAGAGAGATAGTAGTAGAAATATCATAGAAAGTAATATAGCCATGTACAAGACTGGGGTCTTGGGGATTCAAAAAAAAACATCTTTACTCTTTAGGTTAGGTACTAAATTATATTTGATAATAATCGTACAAAATATTGGTAAAAAAAGGACAATAGCACGCTTATTGGAGGCGTGTGTCACGTACGACGCTCGAGGTAGAAGAGTAGTAGATTATTTTCTATGATATTTCTACTACTATCTAAGATGATAATATCGATTATAATCTAAGATAATAATATTATGTAGCTTAGTTAACTGTTATTTTCTGTTGCGGGGGAAGTCGCGGGTTACAGTTAGTATTTCATAATGCAGGATCATTTGGTAGTCATGTAGTTTGATGAATAACCATCCGGAGCGTAAGAATCTAGTTTGAACGTGATTAAATGAAAATGAAAGTGGAATCTCAAAGGAATGTACTCAGCACTATTACGATTAATGCACAAATGTAATGATTTTTGTTACAGGTGGATGTTAATGGGCTGGAGAATTGCAAATGTCTGTTTAGATGTATGTACTTACATAATAATGAAATAGCTGTGTTATTTTCTTGTGTTTGATTTTACATTCCACGGAATTATTATAAAGTAGCTATGCTCCACGGTTTCACCCGCAGTGCTCCGCTGCCTTTGGTCTTAGCGTGATGATAATATATTGCCTATAGCCTTCCTCGATAAATGGGCTATCTAACACCGAAATAATTTTTCAATTCGGACCAGTAGTTCCTGAGATTAGAATAAGAATAAGAATAAGAATAAGAATAAGAATAAGAATAAGAATAAGAATAATTTATTTCGCCAAAAGCCAACAACAGATATAATGAAAAGAACAAGGAATACAAAAAACACAGAAAAAGACAAAAGTGTGGCAGACCTTTAGCAAAAAGGGGACCAACTCAGTATTAAGCTGTGCCTTCAACAGCACAGCACTGATTTTCAGTGGCCCCCAATGTTTGAAGTACAGCTACAGACCGAAGTATAAAGGGATAGAAATTATATTAATAAAATAAACAATATTACACGTTATAAATATTATACATATAAAAAGAAGGCATAGGAATGTGCATATATACTAGAACATTAAGAAAATAGTAATAAATAATAACGAAAATAAAAAAATTAATAAACATACATACAGATAAATAGACACAAAAGAGAGATGCTACATTCTACAGTAGGTTACGGTTGTTTTTTTTAAATAAAAGCAGCAACTTTATTTTTGAAGTTATTAATGCAACGAAGGTTACGTAAGGGTGGAGGCAAGTTGTTCCAACACTTCGTAGCATTATAACTGAAACTGCCTCTGAAAGCGGTTGTGTGATGTTTGGGCACAATAAGTAGCTTTTGACTCATACCCCTGGTTTCATTGACAAGCGATTTGCGTCCTTTATCCCTACAAAAATGAAGCCTCTGGTAAAGATACGTTGGACGCTCATTAATAATAATCCCAAAAAGAAACTTAGAAAAATGCACTTGACGTCGGCTTTCCATATTTAAAATTTTAGCTTCATTCAAAAAAGGACTGACGCTTGACGATTAGCGTGTTCAAACAAACAAACTAATTAGTATAGATTAAAAAATTAAGAGTTCCAGTTTTCGCCTACGTTGACGTCTTAATTATAAATGAAATTAATTTAATTGTGACCGTAATACCTAATTTTATTTTTATAAACATTATATATTTTCAAAGGTACTTAATGAATTAAACTATTATTTTTATTGTTTCTAGTCAATATGCAAATGTACAAACGAAATAGTTTACCCGTAACTTAATGTGTATACGAGTACGATTCCACGAGGAAGTGAATCTATACCCTTAATTAAAGTCAAATAAACTATATTTATGTGCAATCAAACTGTTAACTTGTCTTGAGCGATAATATAAGCTTAAATATAGATAGTTAAAATATTTATGTTTAGTGTTCTACTAAATCTATAACAATAATAAAATTGGGGGTGTCTGTTTGTGATATTAAAATAACCGCTTTTTACCAAATGCATATGGATACACAGTAGGTACCTACACATGCTAAAATAGGAAATTTTAAAATTTTTGTGTTTGTTCCGGTTAATAACGGGAACAGCTGGACCGATTTGGACGGGACTTTGACTGAAAGATATCCGGGTGTAATTTAGGCAAAACTTTAATTTGATATTTTATAACGATTAGGAACGCGGGTCTTCACCCATGGGACGCAACTAGTAATAAATATGTAGGTACCTACCTACCTAAGTATATTAGATGTTAACTGGTATAGGTAATTTTCTTTTCAACAAATGTTTTTAATTGTTTCTAAAATAAAATAAAATATATCTAAAAGGTATTACAATACATATTATATTCACTATCCGCTCGGCCCTGCTCGACCCAGGTTGACCCATTGGGCATTGTCACGGGCAGACCCGAAGGTGAAAGCTAGCTAGGAGCTTTTGTATTATTCTGGTATATAAATCACATAGCCAATTTCATCAAAATCCATTTAATAGTTTTTGTGGTAATTATAAAATTAGTACCGATACATTTTTGGGTAAAACTGTATAAGTAAAACAAAACATAATTATTGCTTTTTTGGCACTAGGCGTTATTTTAATCACATTCTGAGTAACTAATAACTACCTTTGTGTTGAATAGAACTTTCTCTGAGAGTTCCTTTTTTACTTTTAATCGGCTTCATTGTTTATCTTGTATTAAAAGCCGCCATTTGATTATATAGTCAATCTCATTCCATTCCCAAAGAATAGATAAATTAATTTTTAAAAAAACACGAGCCATTCGTTATTTTCATTGAATACATGATTGGAAAACCTTTAGTGCTCGTGTTTGATAAAATATTTTAAAATTTTGATCTTAGATTTTAAGCCTGAAAATAAAAAACAAAAACGGGTTGCACTCCGGGAGTGCGGGCAGAAGTGAAAACTTGATTATTAACGTTGAGCATGTTTGATATTTTGGAATGGTATCCGTCTTACGCTTTTTCGATCAGGTCACGTGTCCTGACGCGAGTTTAAGATTTTATACCCAACGCCGCTAAAGAAGTTTTCACTTCAATAATAATTATATAATTCACAAACATTTTTCATGATTAAACCATCAAGATGGTCATTCAAAAATGAAAAATGTCTTGTCTTGACAAGAAATATTTAACATCAGTCTCCCCGTGATCAAGCTCGCTGCAAAGTGTGCGAAACGTCCGTCAGGATAAGTTGGGGTTAACAATATTATAATGATCGCGCTTAAAATCCATTAAAATTTGTAATGTATTAATTTTATTATTTAAGGCTATTTGTAACTACATATAGCATAAATGCATTATTTGTTAACGGGTTTCCTAGTCAATGTAGTCATGGATGATTGACGAGCTATCAGCTACGTTTAGTAATGCTTCGTTTGTCACGCATCAAATGTTTACAATCTCACTGACCCAATAAACGTTACTCTATCCGATACCTTTATTGGGATATGAAAATAATAATAAAAAAAAACACTATTCAAATAAGTCAAGCCGCTTCGGAGGAGTTTAGTTATTTCATCTTTCATAATACTTTTTGCTTGTTTATTTCATGATTATCTGAATAAAATGTTTTAATTATTTGAAAAAAAAAATACTGGGATTTTCCATTGGATGTGGTTAGGAAGCAAACTCAGCAAAATAGAAATCGGAAGTTGTTTCTCTGCTCATTGAATATAAGCTGTCGACTTGCTATGTTATGAACATGCATGTACTAAAAGTAGTTGAACTTCTATATTTTTTTTCACACCATATTTTATTATCATGTTTGTCAAATATGATGTATTTTATACAAAATATTATGTCTAATAAATGTTCATTTAATATACACAGATAATTTGCATAGGACCACCATGGTCCCAGAGGAAGGGTCCTGTTAGACTAGCTTTGCCCGGGGCTTCAGACCAATGTCTTTTTGTTTTAAATGCTTATTATAAGGTGTATAAAAAAAATGATGTTCGTTTTACTAATATTGAAAAAAAAAAAAAAAGATTAAACTATAGATATATCGTTTATTTTGAAATAAAGCACAAAATTAACTAGTTCCACTTTTATTTACTTCTAAATTACCTACATTTAGATAATAATAAAAACTATGACCTAATAATAAAATATAGATGATCCCGACAGATGATATAAAAATATCACATGATTAGGGCGTTTTTTATTAAGTTTTCTTACCGTACCTACTTATACTCTACTTTTATCAAATCAATCCTCCTAAAAAAAATAATTGACCACAATTCATATAATCGATACGAAAAGCTTGGTTCCTGAACCAAGCTAGGTACAATCCGAATCGTTTTGTTTCATATCTACGAATAAATTATCATATTCTTGCCATGTTTATGTTTGATTAATTTCGCTGTTTGTGCTACGTATTTGCAAAAATTAAACTGTATGTTGAAAATAATTTATGCTCTTCGTGTTTTCGACTTTGCGTTGAGATGAAGTGAATGTTTTGCACTGAATATCTTATACATATGTACATATTTAACAGGATTTAATTTTTGTTAATGATTGTAATTATATAAATAAAACTTATATAATCAGATTGACAGCACGAGCAGTTTGTAAGGAGGGAGCTTCCGACTTTTACTGTTTTTACCTAATGATAAAGAAGTGTTGTAAAAACAATGCACTTGTAAAATTTATTATATTGATGCAATAATTATATCGCCGTTAAAATGAGGTAGGTAGTGAATTAGGTACCTATGATTATTATAATCATGTTAACGTCTGAATCATTCAGAGTAATTGTTCATAAAAAAAGTAAATGTATTTTTTTCATCAAAAAAAATTGAGCACGTACAGATTACCTATAACACGCTTTGAAATCGATTCAAAATTGTTAGTATTAGAAAAGTCAAAGCTTCTACTTTTATATCACTGTTGATTCAATTTCTTGCTATTTCGTTCACCAAAGTATTTCTTTTGGCAGTCAGCTATATAGGTATCTACCTATTTATGGAAATTTAAAAAAATGTTTTAATCGTCACTAAGCTCATTTATTTTAAAGTGGAAATCCACTAGCAATCTCCATGATTAACTTTAAAATAAAACATTCAATATCATAATAATATCTATAGGCTTAATTCTATAGATTTTTATCTCCATAAAATCGTATGACATAATAATAATCAGCGGTTTTTGACACATCCGACGTATGAAATAACATACCGTAAAAAATAGAAAGGTTGCCTAAATTACATTCACATTTTTCTTAAATTTTTCCATACTTTCATGTTATTCTGTTCAGTAGCACAGATTATTCAATTTTTTACGTTAATTACCTAATTATTAGTTTTAAGAAACATAAAATTACTGAGCAAAATTATCCTTTCATACTTACCTATAGGGAATTTCGAAATAAGTATTATTTCATCAGGTTTGATATTAATAGCTCTTTCTTTTATATTTTCAAAAAAGAAAAGCTGAATAGTTTGTTTGAATGTGCTAATCTTGGGAACTACTAGACCGATTTTAAAAAACTTCACTCACCGTTGGATTTGTTTGTGATCTTTGAGTGGACGGGCGATGCTGGGGCGATCCGCTGGTAACATAGAATTTTAAATAATATCTATTGCAATTGTTGATGTGCATGATAAAATTATTAAAGAAAATATTATTTTGTTAGTATATCATGGCAACTGCATCAGTGTGGCCTAATTCCTGAGGAAACACGCACGTCTTTTTTTAAATATAGGACATATTTTACATTAATACCTGCATCAATTTTTATTCAATAACAGCTTTTACAGGTCCAGTTACAAAGTATATTCTTTGAAGGTATTTCTTTAACATTAATAATTACCTAAATTTTATAAAAAATTCGGGCCTCTACTTTGACTACGACAAAGTTTATTCACGTAGAGCCAGGGCGAGCTAGTAATTTAGAGAAATGTAAACAATTTTGTGGATATGGTGCAGTAGTTCTGTTATCAACTAATAAATAAGATCCATCTAATAACCAATTAACAGTCTTCTTACTTCCCATTTAAAAAAAAGATCATTAAACTATGTTTTATTCACTGGGAAGTTCTTGTGAGGATTTATGTTTCTTCTGTATTTACTTGTAAAGTAGGAATAAGCTTATTTGGCATTAAAAGTAAAGATAGGATTACGTTTGTATGTATTACAAAATCTCTAAGAATTTTCCATTGACTTGCTTTACTTATGACTTGTAGGTACCTACCCAGTTTTTTTATTCATAACTAGCGGTCCGCCCCGGCTTCGCCCGTGGTACATATTTACGTTTTCTCTACATAAAAACCATCCTCGTACTTCAAGGAATATAATAAAAAAAGAATTATCGAAATCGGTTCAGCCGTTCTCGAGTTATGCGCTTACCAACACATTTTGCGATTCATTTTTATATATAAGATAAGATTATCTATTTTTCTTATAAACTTTTTAAACCACTACCGTTCTGTGTTTTAATCATTATTGTTAAAAGGCTAGATACAATTTAATATAAATCCTGTATTGTACAAGTTCCTAAATTTTCAGCCCACCAATAAATCGTACAGGTCGTTGAACCCGCCCAAGATTGCATAGTGCATACCTATCAATTGCATTAATTGTTCACAAACAATATTTACACTAACACATTATTGGCACACTTTTACCTTTTCAAAAATCATACCGTACAAAAAAAGTTAATTGGAAAAAAGTTTGTAGTAGCCGCTCTAAAATGAATCTGCAGCCTTTCTCAGTTCCTACCTTCACTTCCTGACTGTATAAAAAGTTAGTGCATCTGTGGTACCGCAACACAACGATAGAGTCGTGAGATCATTTAAGTCTATCGACATGAAGACATTTGTAAGTTTAAGTTTTTAATTTATAATCTGTAATTATAAACACATTATCTGTGCTCTGAGTTTTGTGCGCGCGTTTTTACTTTAAATTTGACGGTTCTGTTGTCCAAAGTGAATATTCTTTATTTTTTGGTTAAGATGTGAATCGTGAACAAAATGTGATATTTTGTGAGTGTAGAAACAAAAATGGAAGGTTTATGACAACACAGTTCATAGGAATGAATTTAATTAAAATAATTACGGGCAATTAAAATGAAAATTATCGGAAATCTTTTTTTGTGAAATCAAGGGCGGTCCTACCCTGGAATTGACGCTTAACGTTGAAAGCGCGCTCTGGAAAAAAAGAAAATAATTAATAGTGACAAATAATAAGCATAATATAAAAAAGTATTGTATTCGTACAATTTAATACAAAATAACAATCTTGGTTGGTCTCTTGTCCGCAAAGATGGATCAGTAAAACAGAAGTCAAAAGCATCTGTCCCACATTCTAATACAAAATGGATTCTATGTTCCCGAATCTCCTAGTGGGGTATGGGGTAAGGGGCAGATGCATTTCACATCTGTTTCACTGATCGATTTTCTTTAGGGACAAGTAAGTGATCAGCCTTCTGTGTCCTGTCAGACTAAGATATTTTTTATGTCTTCTTTTAAGACAGATATTCATATAATTACGAATATAGGCAGACTTTACGTAGTAAAACTATAAATAATAAACAATAGTATAATTTTGCACTAGTAACGAAAAGTAGAGCTATTGTTATAAATAAATAGTTTTCCAAAATTGGAAATAAACAATTGAATTTCTCATAATAAAACAATAGACGAATTATAGAACTTGCGCAATAAATGCTATTATGATAAATATGTCTCGCAAAAAACAATTGTTTTGACAGCTAATGGTCTATTGTTAGGCACTTTCTAACTTCTAGATAATCTGTAAATACATACGACAGGTGACAAATTAGGGTTGTCACTTAGAACGTTTATAAAATTGGCAAACAATATATTATTTTATTTATCTACTACTTTTAGAACTGTCGTCTTTAAGGGTAAAATAATTAATAAATATGTAATTAAAGATAGCCTCTACAAAGCACTTTAACAAGAAATAAGAGCTGATATCATATTATAATAGGACATATCAAAGAAAGCTCAAAACTCAATCGTTTATTTATTCAATTAGACTTCTTCTTGAAGCACTTTTGAATCGTCATACCATATTTTTAACATTTACCACCGATTGCGAGCTCTATATTATAAACTTGACTCACTTATGCTCTTCATAATATTATGTTAATTATTTACATTCTTAAAGCATGAACATTAAACATCCTTTCGCAAAATTTTCCTATCTTATAATTATTAACTGACAAAAATAAGCCAAGCAAGTAGCGCTATAACTCTGTACTTACAAATGACTTAATGAGTCATTAGCAAGCCGTCACCTCATATCGCCGTACAAAACCAGTGCAGTGGAAAATAGCCTATATTTCTTTTTCATAAGGGTGAGAATTCTGTAACATAATATGTGAGTTCTAAACGAACATTTGTGTTCACATTAGCGGAGCTCTGGGCTGATGAGAGTAGGTATTAGTATTCATGCAGGCGATTCCATGTTCGATAACTAGTTCATTAAACATCAGATGCTAATGTGTTTGTTACATAATATCCCTATTTGTGGTATTTATAAGGAAAAGAGGCGGGAAATGGGATTGTATCCGTAAGGAAATTGATATTCTGTATAAGGAATAGAAAAGTGGTCAAACTATGGGCTTATTATATTTTCCTGATTATTTATCAAAAACCAAATAAATATAAAGACCATGGCGTTATAAAGACCAAAAATTTATGTATAACTTTTTACTTAATTGAGGTCGCAGGTTCGATTCCCACCCGGGGCAAATATTTGTGTGATGAACATATAGATGTTTGCTCTGTGTCTGGGTGTAAAATATCTATATAAATATTTATTTAAAATTATATACTTAATATGTATGTTTATCAGCCATCTGGTTTCCATAACACAAGCGAAAGCTTACTATTGGATCAGGTCGTGCCGTATGTGAAAATTGTTCTGAAATATTTATATTAATTATTTTAATAGTCAACAAGGATCTCTATATCTCTACTTTCCGCAAAATAAATTATTATAACATGTTAGTTTCAATTCTTAGTAAAACGGCAAACCAATTTCTTATCAAAGCATTCTGGTGTATTTTTTCCCGGTTTCACGATGAAAACAGTAGGAAAAACGTCGATACAATACCAAAAGAGCGTTCAAAGCCTTAGAAGTCGATATAACTATTACAAGGCTCGTTTACTTCTAGCCAGTGGAATATTACCCCACAATTCAATTTATGCCTATTTACTTCGACATCTAGGCTTGTTACAATGGTATCGATAATTTACTAGTAAAGTATTTTTGATATTTTTATACATTTTTACGATTTATGCATAGGTACATATTAATTACATACATATTTGTACAATTGAACGAAATATTATATCGTTTAACGATAGCTTAGCTTTATTAGTCGAATCACTATTATAAGCAATTTTATAATCGACACACACGAATAGTGTAGCAACTCTGTCAATTTAAAAAGTGCTTTACGATTAAAAATTCTACCATTAACTAAAAAGTACAAAAATGTGGATATAAAGCGCGAATAAGACGTGTCTCTTTCAACCATATTTTAGAGATATCACGTTGAAATTTTCATTTTGAGAAGTGTATGCACTGCATAATTTTCAGTTGAAAAATGGTTAGTTTCCTTAGGGATAGAAGAAACTTGAATGTTGGTGTAACGAGTTTAAAATTGCTCAGCGGCTTGCCTTAGATTTTCAAGACTTTAAAATTTAGCATCTCTGGGTTATGAGAGTGCTAAATTTATGACCTCGAGCCTGCTGCCTTAAATTATTTTATTTATGCTTATTCACATAGTTTTTGCATATTCTATGGAAAAAGTGATATTATGAGGTTAAAATAGTTCTACCCTTTTTACTACTACGCTTTTTTTTTGTTTCAAAATTTTAACTAAATGTTGAATGTCACAAGTTTTTGGATTAATGTTTTATTTATTTAATTTTAAATTATGTTGTACATTTCAATGATTGATGGTGTAATGAACAGATATGAATAAATGCATAAGAAGAAAGTTTTATTTATAGTTTATATCAATTCAATTTATTAAAGTATCGATATATCATGAACATCACTAGTTATTCGTTTCAGTGGCTCATATATATAAATCTTTTTCATGTTTGCGACTTGCGAATCGAATATTCTATGTTAGGCGATTATATTATGCTACTCATATTATTTTCGTAATAGGTTTTGCGAATTAGAAATGTAATATTAACATAAATAAAATTATATGTGCGGAAGTTAATTGGATACACGCGTGTTTATATTACAATATGGTTTCTTAGAATTACGACTGTGTTATGAAATAATTAATTTATTGGAAAATATAGGGTAATACATAAAAAGCCTATATGTTTAGACTCTTAAGTTTTAAGTATTTTCCATTTCAAATTTCTTCCAAATCGGTACCGTGGTTTGACCGTGGAAGAGTAATAGATAGACAGACTATCGCATTCATAATATTAGTATGGATATTTATCGAGATGAGAATGAAATTTGTAGTTAATATATTTTAACACTTCAAATCAAAAATTTGAAAATTTTACAACATTGTTAAAAGCAAAGATAGAGGGGATTCTTCTGGTAAAAAATGCTTTAATTCCAAAAATGACTTAGTAACAGTTAACTCAGTAGTTTTCGTAATTTTGAACGTTAAACATCTTAACTATTTTTTGTTGTAATTTGGTAATTCTGTAATTAATACAGCGCCATAGACTGTGGAAACTTTTTATTAGTCTCGTAACAGGCTTGTTCGCCTCTCACATAAAAAGAATGGAATGTTTTACACTAGGAAGTTTGTAAGCATCCGGAGTTATTAAAAGATGTCACTTCTCACTTGTAATTGAAATAATTAGCCATTCTTTTATTATTATACTAGCAGTCCGCCCCGGCTTCGCCCGTGGTACATATTTACATTTTCTCTACATAAGAACCATCCTCGTACTTCAAGGAATATAATAAAAAAAGAATTAACGAAATCGGTTCAGCCGTTCTCAAGTTATGCGCTTACCAACACATTTTGGGATTCATTTTTATATTATAAGAAGATTAGTATATAAGCTTTATAAAAATGTTTAAGGCTCTGTTTCTGCTGTTATCGTACGTTAGAATTCAAAACTTTCGATAAAAAGCAAAGCTTTCGATAAATGCATATTATTGTTAAAATTGTTATAAGATAGAACTTATTTCATGTATAGAGATGGGCGTTGGCATCCGTGCCACAGCTCTTGCTTTTACGGACGTCGTCGTAATTTGAGTTTATGCTAAACTAGCGGTCCGCCCCGGCTTCGCCCGTGGTACATGTTTACGTTTTCTCTACATAAAAACCATCCTCGTTCTTCAAGGAATATAATAAAAAAAGAATTATCGAAATCGGTTCAGCCGTTCTCGAGTTATGCGCTTACCAACACATTTTGCGATTCATTTTTATATATAAGACTAGCGGTCCGCCCCGGCTTCGCCCGTGGTACATTTTTACGTTTTCTCTACATAAAACCATCCTCGTACTTCAAGGAATATAATAAAAAAAGAATTATCGAAATCGGTTCAGCCGTTCTCGAGTTATGCGCTTACCAACACATTTTGCGATTCATTTTTATATATAAAGAAGAAGATTAGTTTTAATGTTCCAAATAAAGAATTTTTGAAATTTTGAAATAAAAGGGCCGATTTTGATTATTAATTTGTCTCGATTTAACGTACAAATTGATATTACTTAGGTATTTAGGACATTTCTGAAAATATCTATTAATTAAAGTGCTATTAGAATTAATTCTTTCAAACAAGCGCGAATACGAAGGTTTTCTTTTCTAACAATCTTCAATATGTAGAAAAATACTTCTTCCATTATTTTTATACTAAGTATATCCATGGGTATATCTAAGTCAATCATATGTTTGCCATCAACGTTACAACTATTCATAGCTTTCAAAATCAGCATAGGTAATGATACCAGTAATGTTTACTCGACTCTTTATTTCCGGTGATTACCTACGGACGTAAATCTGGACGTCCATACTATTTAGTCGTTATATAATTTAACAAAACTTGTTCCATAAGCGGTAGAAAGGCGAACATTCACTTGTCCAGTCACACAGGTGTGCTTTTACTGTCTCCTTGGATTAATGGATAACATTGAGAAGGGTTTGATGAAATGGGCTCAATTAAAATTGAAATATAAAACAACTTTTTATTTTAAATGACCATCTGTTTACACGTTAATTTTGACAGTATTCATTCGCAAAGGAACTGGGTTGTTGTTGTGCTGAAAGTTGCCTCTTAAATGTGACTCCGCCTCAGCCTAATTTGTCAGGGATGAAATAAAAAAGGCAAAGATACCTACACTAAGTATCCTTCAACTGGTGATAGTTTTCCAAATCGGTTGATATTAGCATTAATTTTTTACAGTAGATACCTTTTTGGTAGGGCAAAGAAGTCATCCCTCTATATTGTACCTATTAGGTAATACTTAACTTACGACAACAAAATTTATGTCTTGCAAGAAGTAGTAAATAGGTACTAGTATAGGAAACGGTGTTAGAGCATGCTTAAGTGATTACGCTAGGCATTAGTTACATGTCTAATCAGGATTGAAGCTTCCGATCCATTAAGGCTATGTAAATAAGGGAATAGGAAATGTCTTAATGATTGCTCTTATTTTCACTGCCAAGAATAAAACAAAGTCGCATTTCGCTGTTGGTATGTATGCGTAGATCTTTAAAACTATGCTACGGATTTTGATGAGGTTTTTGTAATAGATAGATGGTTTAAGATGAAGGTTTACTAATAAGAATCATACATCAGCGTTTACCGTGCGAAACCGGGGCGAATCACTAGTAGGTATAATATAAAACTATATTACCACAATAAGTGCCTAAGGTTAAACTAGAATGTAACAGTGAATTTATGGTTAATTGTTCTAGAAAGCTTATCAATTATTCGATTGTAGACAGAAAATTATCTCCTATCTAAAAGGGAAAGGGACTTTTACTCGATATTAATCAATTTTACTACAACCTATTTATTAAAATAAATGTCGTGTTAGATTCATTATTTTGTAATTCTAGTTCGGCTGAACGTATTTGAATGATTTGATTTTGAGACCTCTTGCATTAGGACAATAACTACAGCAATAACATAGAATCTCTTTTTATTCGAAGTTGGTTAAAAATACGACCACTCAGGCGAATCCAGAGCAAACAGCTAGCTTAAGCTATTATGTTAGTATTCTATATATTATGTATGAGAGATTCTATTCAAAGTAACCGCATTACACAATTTTTACTTCTAATTCGGTCGAGGAAGTGGGCCAAAAAGCAAAAACCCAAAATTCACGCTCGACTAAGCTCTTACGTCGTAGATACTATAGTTATTTATAGTTATTTATGTAATATTAACTAATAGTTCAATGGATCAGTGAGCAATATTTTGATACACGGAAATACGATCAAAGTAATTGTCGTATTACGGGTTATTTCTCGAACATTTATTTTATTTTTTATTTATTTATAACACTTCATTGTACAAAACAATATAGGAAATTTGGTACAAATTAGTGAGGTACAAAAATTTTGCACAATAGGCGGCCTTATTGCTACACAGCAATCTCTGCCAGGCAACCTGGTAGGAAAGGAAATGTGAGAAGAATAAGGATAGCGCAAAAGAAATAAAAGAAAGAATATATTTAAAAAAAATGCCTACATACTACATAAACTACATATACTGTACATAGATACCACATAGTTATATAAATATACTTGTATTATACACTACACAAACTACAATATATATATACATATAACAATACACTCTGGAACATTCTGGAGCTTTGAAAATTTATTTTTGAATACTAATTTTATAGGTATAAGCATGGACTAATAGAATCTGTATAAGAAAGGTTTTGATATGACTGTTATTTTTAAACTTGTTCTTATTCTGAAATAAGATATCACTGTATTCATGATATTTGTTTTAAAGAAGAAAGAACGATTTTTATTATTTTAAATGATAAAACTCGATAAAACGTGCGATATAGTTCATCGACTTCTGTATTCCTGGAAATTGGCCTCGTCAGAAAGCTTATTTTTTCCTGAAAATACAACATTATAAATATCATATAAAAAGTCTTTTTAATAATATCAACGTTTATATTTATTTTAACATTCACATAAAATACTAACATCAAAAAATTTAAAAGATCTTTCTACGATTGCGAGTAAAACTAAAAAGCTCGAACCAAATTAAAACGCTTTGAGTGAATCATATCAGTTACGAATATTCAAGTGAATGCGAGTGAAAGGCAATTTACTTTTTGTACTGTAAACAAAATGCTCTTATTTAACGGTGTTCACATAATCTGTGGTCGTAATAACATAATTAAGTGTTTTATTTTGTGCACCTGTTTTGTAGGGTTGCCAGTTTTTTAAATTATTTCAGGGATGACAAATAAATTGATTTTTTAAATAATTTGTATATATTCTTTTATCTCTTAACTTAAACTAATCAGTTAATGGATAAAAGAACTTAAATGGAACATAAGCATTAAAATATAATTTTCGTGTTTATTTTAAACTTGAAATCGAACAAATTTTAACTAGAAATGTATAAATTAGATACGAACGTAATTCAGTGATTGTATTTTAATAGAAATAATAAAGTGATATTTCGAAATCATGTAACTAAATCACATTCCAAACTAAAGGGTTTTACAATACGCAAAACTATATCGGATAGAACCAACAGTCATAAACTGCTCCGAAAACTTTTAAATAATATTTTATCACTCCTATCTGCACTCACCAAGCGAATTTGTAATTTCCACACGATTTTTCAGCATTTTCATACGTCGTATATTTAAAAACTTTTATAAAACTGTAACTTTTATCAACTGGCATTTTAATGCTATCCATTTTAAAGCGGGTTATCCAAAGTTTTTGGGGTATAATTTTCAATCCTGTGCATAGTAAGGATTTAAGTAGACTCATTAAAGAAAGTTCGCTTCGAACCCGATTAAAGAAGTTGTAGCTCCAATTCTCGTACTTACTGTTTTAATTCTTTTTTATGTGCAAACTGGTTTACCTGAACCAAGTTTTATCTCTATCAACAACATATAATTGTAGCATAAATATCTATTTGAACTACTACTACTAATTAATTATTATAGACGGCATTTAGTGTTTGTCATTTACTATTCGTTCACCTATTTAGTTAATCACATACAAGAGGATATCTCAATAGATTTTTTATTAAATGAATAGTCCAAAATGATAACTAACCAGACGTTCTTCTTTCCAGATATTGTTGGCGTTCGCCGTGGCAGCATGCAGGGCTGGTTTTGAAGGATACGACAATGGCGGGGGACACGGCCAAGGCGATAACGGCGGTTACCAATATTCCGCACCCTTGGTCAGCAACGGTGGCCACGACTTTTCAGGCGGACAAGCAGACTTCAGCGGTCACGGACAAGACTTCTCCGGCGGTCACGGTCAAGACTTTTCTGGCGGTCACGGTCAAGACTTTTCCGGCGGACATGGGCAAGGAAATGACTACACTCTAGCTCTAGCACAAGGACAGGATTATGGTCACGGGCAACAGGGATTTGATTTAGGCGGTCACGGTCAAAGCTTCGACATCGGACACGGTCCAGTATTGAATAATTTTGTTGGCGGAGATTCCTATTTACACGCGGCTCATGATTTGGGAAACCAATTCGACGGGCATCAAGGTGATGTGAGCGGACCCGAACATCAAGAAGGCCACGGCGGTGATGGTAACGGTCACGGTCAAGGATTTATTCTAGAAGATGGCGGTCAAGAATACGGACACGGAGGCCACGATTTCAGCAACGTAGAAGCTATTCCTGTTGGTGAACACGTTGATGAAGAACATCCCGTCGAAGTGCCAAACTACAAGCACATCACTGTACCCATTCATAGGCCACTGCACGTAAATGTACCCAAACCTATTCTTATTGGAGTGCCCCAGCCTTATCCAGTCAAAGTTCCCGTACACAAGCCTGTAGCTGTGCCGGTGGAGACTGAAATTTCTATTCCCATTGAAAAGGTTGTTCCGTACCCAGTTGTGAAACATGTACCCTACCCCGTTGAGAAGCATGTACCCATCAGAGTCGAGAAGACTGTACATGTTCATGTACCCCAACCTTACCCCGTTAAGATCCCCGTATATAAAACAATCCATCATCATAAAGGTCACCATTGACTCAGATGATACTGCCATGTGTTGTAAATATTGTTTTAATCCTTAATTTTAAGTCATTTTCAACTGTCTTCATGTTGTAGTTGATTTATTTATTTTGTTAAGTTTGTTGACTGTTTGTTGTTGTTATATTGTGTTGTTGTATCGTGTTTAATAAACTTTGTTACATGTTGTTGTTTTATATCTCATTTTTATTTCACATAAATACCACAATAGTTAATATAAGGACATCAAAGGTAAACAAGTTATAATATATTATTATATAAACTAAAGCAATGCTGCAATACACATAAGAAAGAAATTTCAACTCATAAGTCATAACATAGGTTTCAATTTATGGCAGATGAAAGTTTCTACGCACAACGATAATTTTTATGTAAATTCTTTGGTGAACACCCACACTTTTTGTTTTTAATATCTAAACACATAAAAATTAATCTCAGCACCTGAACTTAGGGTTGCTACTTCAATATTTTAGCTTTATACTCCATTCACCTTTGTATATTACTATTGTTTGTTTTCGGGTATCTCTGTTTTGATATTCCTGTCTATAAAATGGGTTTTCAAACATTTATGAAAAGCATAAAAGTTTATAGAACCTTAAAATAGTTAGAAACAGTGTTGGAAAAGGTATTTCCATAATTTTTATTTTTTATGAATGATAATATGGATTTCAAATACAAATAACTTACTTTCGACAATACAGGCAATTTTGGTTTAAAAAACAATACATAGTAGGTATAAAACATTGAGTTACTATGTACTACGTACAATGTACATACAATAATAACTCAATGGTATAAAACAAAATTGCTTCCTGCTGTCTGTCAGTCGCTACGTAGTTTAGATTTTTAAATCGAGGCAACGGATTTTGGGTTGGTTGGTTATTAGTTTTTTGTGGTTTCTTTTAATAGATAGTGGTTTTCGAGTCAGGTTTTAGAATATAATTATTCATTTAAGTACATTACAATTGTAAAAAAGAGTCATTGTTAATTATTACTTGTTGCAAGAACTACACAATCATTATATTTTCGAAGAACCCTACAAAAATGCGTATTTCACAGAAATCATTTTCAATTTGCATTTCACGTACCTCATGATTCCATATAAACGCGTCAATTGACTTTTACATAAAGAAGTTTAATTATAATATTTTTCAGCACTTGTATGAAAATTTCATTTCCACCATATTCTACGCATTTGCCAAGAAAATTGTAATAATCTTGAAGCGCCTGTGTTTTATCTCACTTATTATATAAGTTCACAGGCGTTTTTGTTCAGCACAAATCTGAATTTTATTTCAACATAGGATTATAATAATGTAGGATCATTTTTCATTTCACTTGTAACGAATTATTTTAATATGTGAGTATGTAGATCATTATTTTATATGTAAATTGTGTCTTTTGTTTGAACTCTATAAAGATGTATTATTTTACTTTTACTTCTTTTATATAGTAACAACTGACATAACATACATATAAAGTTATTGTAATTGTAGAGTCTGACCTTTAACAATAACCTAGTAACGGATAAAGGTCATAAAATAAATAATCTATACTAATATTAAAAAGCAGCAGAATTTGTTTGTTTGAACGCGCTAATCCCGGGAACTACTAGTCCGATTTTAAAAATTCTTTCAGTGTTAGAATTATCGAGAAAGGCTATATATCATCACTCTAAGACCAACAGGAGCAGAGCGATGCGAGTAAAACTGCGGAGCGCAGCTAGTATACAATAAGATAAGTTGTAACAATGGTTGTTAGTCTTTTTACTGGACTAAATGATTAATAAATCATTTAGTCCAGTAATCTTGGGTAAAATCATACGCACTATAATATAGATTCTAAAAACGCTTACTAAATGGTTGTTTTTTATTCAAATAAATGATAAAGATCATATTATTAGGTATATTATGCTTCGTCAACTCTGTTTAGGAATGTTTGTGTTCATGTTTGTTCTCGTTAGGAATTAAATAATTGAATGTCACTGACCAAAAGGTTTGAAGCAAGGAGGAATCCTAAAGTTTCTTACCTACAGTAAAAGCCGAAATAGTCAATAAGTATTTAGCCACAACCTTAGGCCACAACTATCAGAAACTTTAGTCTTTTCTGTTTGACTTCTTATTTTTTCCTTTGTATAAGGGAATTACATACGGGTCCCCGATTACGTTGGTAACGTACGAATCTTATAAATTTTTTACATACAAATAAAGTAAATACATTGAGCGGATCCCATTTGCAATGAATATTCGGATCTCGCGTTAACGAAAATATAAACAGTAATGCGATATAACATTGCTTTTATCAGGGAAAACATCATGAAGATTGTTATTTATTTTGACTCGTAGTGTAGGGTGGATATGTTTTGGTAGGAATTATGGCTAGATAAAAGATGTTTAACAAACAAATTAATTTTCTATAACTACCATTGCACCTGTGGCTTCGATCGCGTGCATTTCATGTTACAATCAGTTTCATTCCCTATTTGACTCCATTTTTGCAACAATATTAGCATATAGCCTTTCTCCAGGCTAAGCATGTATTGCAGATTCCACATGTCGTAGAAATATATTTGGAAGCTAAGATCATCACGATGTATTCATTCATTGAATTAGAGCAACTGTGCTGTGAATAATTTTCAGATTAAAAGTATTTTCATGTTCGTCTTGGTTGTAGAATTTGAACTTACATCGAAGTCCGAAACTCTTACCACTTAGTTATGAAAGCTTATATTATCATGAAAGCTCATTATCATTGTTAGTTCGTACGAATATGTCAAGCAATCCTACTTATTACTATTATAAAGGCAAAAGTTTGTAAGTATGGATGTATGGATGTTTGTTACTCTTTCACGCAAATACTACTGAACCGATTACATTGAAATTAAGCACACATATAGAGGGTAACTTGGATTAACACATAGCATAGGTTTTATCTCGGAAATCCCACGGGAACGGGAACTATGCGGGTTTTTCTTTGAAAACGCGGGCGAAGCCGCGGGCGGAAAGCTAGTGTAATATAACTATAATTTAATTGCTTAACGGGCCATAGTCTGTACAATTAGTCGGTATTTATCGACAAACTAATTTATAGTCCTTAATTTTTCTGGATATTATGTTGTGTTTCGCCAATCTGTTTAAAATTACAATGAGTGAAAAAAAAATATATAATGTGTAAAATACATTCAGAAACATTTTAAGTCAGAGGTGAAACTTTCTTGCTTATTTTAAAGTCAATGGAAAATTACTACTATTATTTTATTCTGTGGAACTATCCTCAAAATATAAAACTCATAGTCACCGTCATAGGATAATTCTTATTTGTACGAGATTCGCACGCTTAAGCTACACAGCTTCAAAGGCGTATTTATTGGTCGTGTTTGCAGTTTATTGAATTATTTATAGTTTTCTGAGTTAACAGCGATGTATGGAGATACTGTTATTGAGGACGTATGTTTTGATTTGATGCACTGAATACTGATGCTGATATCTGGGTATTTTGGATGTGATCTTTCTTTCAACTTCCTAGTATAGGTAATAATTTAGAAACTATGAAGGTTATACTGTACGAGTGGTAGTTTCAATTGAGGAAATTTGCTCGACTTGAACTTGAAGGCGTAAAGAATATCATAGAGAAGGTATAAAACGGTATTGGAAGTCTAATTAAATGAAGAAGAATATGATTGTTTGTTATGATTTATATTATTAAAATACTGGACTTAAGAAAATCTTTTAGTATTTAGAAAGCTAGATTCTTATAGTCCAACTAAAGTGCGTCACACACGGTGAAGATACTATAATAATATATTTTATCTTAAGATACTGTAATGTAAAGCGTACTAAAACCCCTGTAGAACCGCCCGCGCCATCCTGTTACAAAATATGACCCACAAAATTTCGGGTCATGTCATTTTATTAGTAGGTACGCAATGACAAAAAGAAAAATGATGGTCAGAACGCTGATACCGGATACCTTAAGATACTGTATTAATATAAAATATTACAGTATCTTAAGATAAAATATTATAGTATCTTCACCGTGTGTGACGCGCTTAAGGCTTAATCCTAATATAGGTAATTTTATGTCTTAAAGCAGTTAAAGCAGTTAAAGCAGCTTAAAGCAGTTATTTCTTATTATAAAAAATTTGTAAAGTTCTTTGTAAAACGTGTTTAAACGATGTTTATTGCAGTCATTTTCAGATACCCGTTTGTCTACTGGTTGTATACGTAGTATATTATTATTAGTCTGTGCTACTGGTATTCTTACTATTGGTGGTTTCCTTACTCATGAAACATTGAAATTAATTAATTTCATTGCGTTTCACGCAACAAAGATATCGAGTACCTAACTACATCTTAATTCTTAATACTATTATAAAGGCGAAAGTTTGTATGGATGTATGGATGTATGGATGTTTGTTACTCTTTCACGTAAAAACTACTGAACCGATTACAATGAAATTTAGCACACATATAGAGGGTAACTTGGATTAACACATAGGATAGGTTTTATCCCGGAAATCCCACGGGAACGGGAACTATGCGGGTTTTCCTTTGAAAACGCGGGCGAAGCCGCGGGCGGAAATCTAGTTAATTATTATTTATTGTTTCAGTCTGTGTTGGAAGCGATGTTTTTGTTTGCTCTTATATTTTACCTACATATAGGTACATAATAATATCTCTTGTATTTATTTATGTATGATTGTATCTATTTATGTAATTGTTTCTCTTAATAATTGAATGTTGATTGTTGTCTTCAATTATTTATAGATTTATCATGCATTGTTCAAATGATAATTTCAATGTATTTTAATCGAATCGAAACGAATAACACGGGAATTTTTTTATTAGTAAAAGTTTGATGTTATTAGTTTATTAGTTTATATATTAGTTTATTTTGCTTGTTATTACGTACCTACATATCTCTATAATATAAAAATGAATCGCAAAATGTGTTTGTAAGCGCATAACTCGAGAACGGCTGAACCGATTTCGATAATTCTTTTTTTATTATATTCCTTGAAGTACGAGGAAGGTTTTTATGTAGAGTAAACGTAAATATGTACCTCGGGCGAAGCCGGGGCGGACCGCTAGTATGTTATAAAATTGTTTCGTAGATATCCTTATTTATATATTTTCTCATGAAATTATAATTTTCTCAAATAATCCCTATCCAAGTTCGATATAATTTTGACTAAGATGTGTATCTAGGCATTAGATATGTCAAGCTTAGCTAGACATAATTACTGAGCCGTGTATAGCTTAACCGCAGACTAATACATGTCTAGATATTATAGTGTTTCTGTAAGTAAATCTGAAGTAATAATTCTATAGATTGACTTCTTTAGAAGAGCTTATAATTTTACAGTAGTAATTATTTATTAGATACTAGAGGTGTAAAATTAAGTTTTTATAAAGCTAATGCGGGAACAAACTCTAGTATTTGGAATTTTCAAAATTGTAAGTACAATTTTAGTTAAAAACAATTAAACAAATGAAAAACTAATATTAAACAGATATACCTACGTACATATTCACAGAAAATGTGAAAAGCTGTTGAGGTACGAGGTAATAATATAAGGAAACTTTCGTAAAATTTAAATTCATCATTGTTATATTCAAATTTATAGCCATTTTTCCGGTCACAAAGTATTTCAATGCATACAACATAAATTATATATATTTTAGCTGATGTATCACGCACCGTGTTAGCCAGCTCGCCCTAAATATAATAAAAGCAGGCTCCATATTATTCAGAATCACGGCTTTTCATGCACGTATTAGAATTGCTGTTGAGTCCATGTTAAATGTAACCCTACCCTTATATTTTGTTTTAAATCCATACTAATATTATAAAGCAGAAGTGTTTGTTTGAACGCGCTAATCTCAGGAACTACTAGTCCGATTTGAAAAATTATTTCGGTGTTAGATAGCCCGTTTATCAAGAAAGGCGATTTAGACTATCCTAACGCTAAGAACAATAGGGGCAGAGCAATAAAACCGCGGGGTACAGTACAGCTAGAAGAAAAAGATTCGTCTCGTGTATACTCTATGATCCCTTAGATCTAGTTTAATTTTATTTTTTCGTCTAATTTTTGTTAACCTTTATGCAGGTTATCTTTGTTTTAACACAAAATGATACAAACGATTGTCGATTAATACATTTAAATAGTTTATTAAGTAGTAGCTATCTGAATTTAAAAGTAAATTCGTTTTATGTAGATCGTTCTAACATAACTAAGAAATCGTTTCCTCCTTCGTTAATGGGAAAGTCAGTAAAAAATATTTTTTTAAGCTATTGCATAGCTTCTATCGCGGGCCTTGAGCGCGGGGACCGAATCGAGAAATTCCGTAACGAAAAAACCTCACGCTCCCCACTCCGACGGGCTCGGAGGTGTGGCTTGAAGGCATGCGGCAGTCCCCGAGTGCCACACGTCTTTTTTTCTTTATTTTACGCTACAGTCTATGTCTTATGGCTTATCTTTATGCTTACATTTTAGCGTTTACTAACAATGAGACCAGCTCGGAGTTTCTTCGCATTATTTAGAAAATACGGCTTTTAAGGTGAAAACGTGTGAGGCGCGTAATTTATAATATGGGGTATAATTCTGAATGTATTTTGTGTGTTTGTTCCGCTTTGTAGCTGGAATGGTAAAACAGATTATTTTTATAGGATCACAATTCACAACCTCTTTAAAGTAGTAAGTAGTGGTAGAAAGTAGAAGTTATCATTCTGCACCTTTACTCTTGACATACTGGAAGAATAAGGTATATATTATCAGACCTACATGATATATATCAGAATTCCAGTTCATAGATAAACCACTTATTAATTTATATCCAATCAATTTGACAGTAGTAAATATAAGATTACCTATTATGGTATATTAAGAAGAGCTGGAACGTCAACACATTTACACATTGCACATGTTAGGCCGGGAGATAATGACACAAAATTTCGGGTCATTTGTAACAGGATGGCGGTCTAGAGAGGTCTTAGTAGCAATGACAAAAAGAAAAATGATGGTCAGAACGCTGGTACCGGCGGACTAGTCACGTGGGCGTTAGTCACACTCGTCGGATAAATAGCGAAAGTCCAACGATTTGTAACACAAAAATTTTAGAATTTACCGATAGCCCTTAAAAAAGATGTAGGCGGTAGTGTCATGCCATATGCAGATTTTCGGCGGTATGGTGGCCATTTGGAATCGTCCGAAAAGTATGGCATGGCGATTTTCGTAAATGTCTGCACGATGATGATTACCTGTGCAAAAGTTAGCCTGGTACAAATGGTTGAATTGTTTTTTTTTTAAATCAACGCATCGCGTCGGTATGGGGGGCTGTAAGTTACACCGGAAAAGTATGGCATGACACTACCGCCTACATCTTTTTTATGGGCTATCGGTAAATTCTAAAATTTTTGTGTTACAAATCGTTTGACTTTCGCTATTTATCCGACGAGTTCAACTAACGCCCACGCAACTAGTCCGCCGGTACCAGCGTTCTGACCATCATTTTTCTTTTAGTCATTGCGTAATAAGACCTCTGTAGAACCGCCATTCTGTTACAAATGACCCGAAATTTTGTGTCAGTATCTCCCGGCCTATGTATGTGTCATATTTTTCAATTGTTTATAAATACAGGGTGATGTAATTAGTGTAGTACGAATATCTAAAAATCTATGAAGAATTTTGTGATACAGTAAATGGAAGAATTATAGACTATTTTACAGTATTTAATAAAATCATTTAATTTTTTGTTCATTTTCATTAGAAATGTCAATTTTTCTCACCAAGGTGGAAATTTAGATGATAAGGATCTTGTTAGAAAAATATAAATTTTGACTAAAATCGGCATTTTTACCAATAACAGTGTGATAATGAGCTTTTACTAAATCAGGCACACTTCTCGAACTCTATATTTTCTCTTGTATCGGCTTTTCGGTAACATTTCAAAAGAAAAAATTTCATCTGATCAAAGTAACGATACCACAGCTAACATTTGACAGTATGTACATAAACAAAATGATGTCGATAAAAACATTTCAGGTCGTTTGAGAAATTTGCCATTGCCAAAAAAGCTCATTATCACACTGTTTGTATGCATTTTCTGAGTAAATTTACTACGGTAATGTATATTATATTTTAGACTATTAGAAAGTAGATATTTCAACGAACAAAAAGCCCCCAAACTTTTTGTAAAAAGCTGATATTTCGACGTCAGAATTTTCGATTGAAAATTAGGTTGGTATTAAGTTGAAATAAGGCGAAAAAATAAATATTTTCAATCAAATAAATTACAGTGTATTTGAGACACAATAAGGTAACTTTTCACCAAATATAGTAGAAAAAAAATTTTTTTTGAAAAAGAAATAAAAAACCAATAACTTGGTTTTTTGAATATTTCACCTAAATTTTAAGGTTATGTGAAAAAATTGTTAATACAAAAGTACAACTTTTGTACTTTTTATTACCTACAACTTTGCCATTGAACTTTTTTCCATAGGACTTGTAGTTTTGTTGGAAATCAAGAGAAACCATTTTTTAGCCTTAAAAGCTCCCCCCCTCCCACTTCCCGAACTCGGATTGTCTGTAATTTATTTTTCCTTTAATTTTTATCACATTCTCCTCCTTTACTAATGGGTTTCATCCTACTACTATTTTTTTAGGTTTTTATCATTTTGGAAGGGATTGGCCCTGGTGTATGTTGGGAGTGAGCGCACGTGTTATTTGTATTGTTTTAATGTCCTGAAATTTAATTATTATTTGATAATTGAATAATTATTAATACTTTTATCCAATTGATTATTATTAGAATAAATAATTAACTTCATCAATTGATTTACTTTTAAATTATAATTTTACAGGTAAATTATGAGAGCTTTCATAATTATATTTGCATATATTTATCTACAACGCACCCATTTTACAATTCAAGTCTAAAATGAAACTAGAGTCGCATTTATTTTTGAACATACTGTAAGTGAAATTGCATAAGTGTGAGTACTGTGAACATGCCAGCTTTCCTTAATTGACCGATATCTACATAAGGGCTGATTTTTCAATCCTTGGTTAAAATTTATTCGTCGAATAATGTATAAAACTACCATTTTAAAAACGTATTCTAATTGCCCGTATTTGACAGTTTACGTGACATTTTAATATTATCGTGTAATGCTAGGCGTCCCTATCCGTCCTCCGGATGCGACCCGCCCCGATCCGTCTCTAATGGACGATGTTTCATACAAAACATAGGCCGGCGTATTTTTGCGTTGCGATGCGGCCCGGCCCGATCCGCCTAGTGGACGCCTAGCATAATACTTTAACCAAGCATTGAAAAATCAGCCCTAAAACTAAAACTAGCCCGCACTTTTCTTGCAAATCTCACATAATATTATGTACCGTTACATTTCTGCAATTTCCTTCATACTCACAATACAAATTCCTTTCAGCGCTCCTCATTGCATGTTCAAGCGATAAAACCGCCAAAATTGCTCGTACGAGGTTTAAGATACAATATGAAGTCATGCTGTAGGTATACGTGCCCCTGTGGATGTTGTAAAGACTGTAACAGACGAGTCGCGTTTTAGAGCAATTTATGGTATTATTTTCATAAAGTATGGAAGTATGAACTAACTTGCATGGTTGTAGAATCGATCATTTATCTTGATTATTTTGATCGATCGTCTTGAAACATTAAATAAAAGTTCCAACATTCATCAGTATGGCGTCAGATTTGAACATTTGCCTACTCTCTATAAAATATCATCAGTGCAGTCCATTTCCATTTTATATTACACGGAGAGTTACCTGCTCTAGGTAGATAGATACGATACGCCCTATGTGCGACATCTTTAAATCTTTCAATTATTATAATGCCTTTTAATGACAATACAAACTTTTAACAACACTAAATTAAGCGTAAGAAACCTTCCATGTAATAGTGTCACCAAGTAATAAGTTTCGGATATTTACAAACTGATAACAATTTATGAAATAATAGACATCCTTTTAAAAACGCTTACCGTCTGAAAAGCCCTTACAGATATTATGTTGAAAGCCCATAACTAACTATAATAACTGCTATAAATATTCCTCTTTCGATTACACTGCATATAATATATTCCTGTGTGTTGTCACGATCTATGCAATTTACATATTAAACTATAAACTAGATATCATAAGATTATTTATTGTCATCGACTATTGTTTTATTAATTTATGTATTTGTAGCGATAGTGAATCATTGTTGAGTTAGAAATTTATTTCTTCAGAATTTAAACTCATTTTCAAATACTAAACTTTTGTATTACTGTGCCTAAGCTTTTACATATGCTTATGTATATTTTTAACTATTAGTGACATATCACACTAGCGGATTGCGAGCGGTTTCAAAGCGGAGCGGGTGCGCAACGAATACGTTGCGGTTGCGCAGCGAATTCGTTGCGGACGCGTGGCAGATGCGCAACGTTTACGTCGCAGTCATGTACACTCATTAACAAAATGGAATCCGTGCTGGTTGTTACTTATAACTTGTGATAGTATAATAATTATGAGATCATTATTTTTTACGAGTTTCATAACATGTTAATGTTTAGGGTATTGTTTTATCTATTAAATCTTGGTCGAAATGCAATCAGATAACTTAATTGCTCATTAAGAAAGTTCATTAGTGAAATAAATGTTAAAGCTCCTTAACTAAAACAGGGCTATCTTATTATTAGATAAATAGCAGTGAATAGAAAATTTTATCAAGCAACCAGCAACTCACTATCACTTTGCTCATAATTAGGTTCACAAAATCTCTTTATAACATACGTTGCTATGGGAGAGATTATACTGGTCAGTCGTTACATACTTTTGGAATGTATGGTACATTCTAAAAGTCCTAGTAATTCAATTTTATAGCACCTTTTTTTAACAACTCCAGTTGTTATTACATCTTTAGTTAACTGTTAAGTAAGTGCATTTCCACAGTACGGTTAAAAAATTGAGTGCTACAGAAACGATGGAAATATTGAATGGAAGTTAGGCAAGGCGGAAGGGCTGGCTTTTGTGCGAGAGTATACAAAATGACGCGTCCGCAACGAATTCGCTGCGCAACCGCGGCGTGTTCGTTGCGCGCCCGCAACGTATTCGTTGCGCACCCGCTCCGCTTTGAAACCGCTCGCAATCCGCTAGTGTGATATGGCACTTACTGTCAATTTATTTTATACTGCGTATAAATTTTAGTTAATCGCATATAAAATTTGTATTCATGAGCGATATAATTATTTTGTTATTCAGAATATTTGTCCAAATGAAAAATTTATTATTTCTTTTTTATACTTACTCTTATAACTTTTTATTCTTGGATAGAGAAAACAGATTATGTCAAAGAGAATGAAAATTAGATAAAAAATATTAGAATTATCACAAGTAACATAACTGTAATAAAAACTTTGTACCTTAACCGTATTTGAATTAAATCTGTTGATTTCTACATCCTAATTAGTGCTAAGACGCGAATCTGTATTCAAGTAAGCAAGGATTTAGTGAAACTAATGAGCGTGATTTAATTAAGCGTCTTAGAACTACGTGTATAAGGTTCAAAGTTAGTTTTTAGTTTAGTTGTGGGTATGAAGTTTAGGCTGTAATGCTTACGAAAGTTTGTTTGTTATTAATTTCTGCAGGAATAGTTGAACCAATATTTAGTTGATGTGGGAAGCATATATATAGAAAGTTTACAACTAAGCTAGCAAATATTTTTACTTATTTTAAGGATGGTTCTTGCAGGATAAATAACTACCAGTACAAAGCTGAACTCATAGCGCATAGATACACAAAGTTACGGAACCTCGTTTATACAATACCGCTAGGATCCGCCCCAGCTTCGCCTGTGGTACATAAATAATCCAATAGCACTTATGGCTGGTTCACACTTTGATTAGTGCGAGTGCAGGTGATGAGTAGTACTACGTGTGGACAGCGACTGTTTAGTGCGAGTGTTTAGTAGGCTGTGTAGTAAAGTGAATAGAAGCGTGTTCTATTTTTTTGCGAGTGGACTGCGAGTAGCCACGTCCCGCGCGCCCTCCCTTCCCCCTCACTCGCAGCGTGCCTGCACTCGCACTAATCACCGGCACTCGCAGTCAATTGGACACAACTCGCACTACACACCTGCACTCGCACTAATCACCTGCACTCGCAGTCAATTGGACACTACTCGCACTACACACCTGCACTCGCACTAAACACCTGCACTCACACTAATCAAAGTGTGAACCAGCCATTAGGGATCACGTTCAAATCCAACGGTGAAAGATGTTTTGCAATCGGTCCAGGAGTTTCTAAAATGAGCGCGTTCAAACAACCAAACAAACTATTCATCTTTATATAGGTAATTACTATAGAAAAGAGTCAGTATACAAAGGGATGTAGCAGGAAGAAATTTTCCAAGCCCCATTTTCTAATCATGCAAAAATGCCTTTTAAGATGCAGTTTACGTTTCCAAACAAAAAATTAACCTCACATTAATTCTGCTCTATAAACAAAAGACAATGAACGCTAAAACTAATAATCTGGGTTATATAAAGGTAATAAAGTAGGTCGGTATAAAATCCGAGAATATGCGAAGTCATTTGTCGATTTTAAAACTGAAGAATTTTATTGGCCAGCAAGCACTGGACCGATTTTCTGACTTAAAATGGAAATATCACGACAGCTGTATGCAAATGCAGTGGACTGTTTAAATTCGGCTGATTCCCGTGTTTTAGATATAATTTATATGGCAATTATGAAGTGCTGTTTTGAATCAAATCCAGATTTATATGAATATCATGTTCTATGCGATTATTATTAAGGCGAAATTGTGTTGCGTTTATTACGGTTTTACGCAATAATTTAAATAGTTAATAGCGTAAATTATAAATTATAAGTCCTAAGACGTCTTTGGTAGTGCCACTATTATTTTTATTTTATGGAAAATACAAAAAGATCACAGCTAAATAAGTTTTCTAAAAAAAAGATTATCGTGATTGGTGTTACAATATTAATTACGATTTGCTCAATCATTTTGCTTTTGTTGGTTAAAAAAATCTTTAGTGTTTATAGTCTCAATAGTTTATGCCTTACTGAAATTGATACTAGATGTCGCTATGTAATACGTTCAGAAATTTTAACCACTAAATATCGTTCAATTTATTAAAATTTTAGAATACCAACGAAAATGCTTATTTAAAGACACTGTTTTATTTAAATTAAGGGCTTGTATTTTGAATTAACATCCTCATGAATAATACAAAGTTGTTGAAACAAATGAAACTCGTTTGAAATAATAGTGTTTTTTAAGAACTACCAAGTGGTATAATAAATTCGGTAGGGAAACTTTTGTGACACACTTTTAGGTGTTTTCGGGACGTTTCAAGTAATTTGTATCCGCGAAACCTCGAAATATGAGCGCAAATTAGGCAAACGGAACGAAATTGTCCTTGTTTAGGGTTGTGAATGTTGTGATATTATTACTTTTTGGTAGGTAGGTAGGTCGTTTTGGTATTCTGTTTCTTCATATTATTTGGTTAGATTGATATGTAATTCAACGTTTAGTATGATAGCATTGTTTTTCTTTTTTGTTTGGTTTTAAAAGAAGATGGTATTAGTAAATATAGCCGTTGTGCTAATGCAGATTGCAATCTATCATTGAACCAAATTTACAGATGAATTATACATAAAATAGTATATGGTTCCATCATCCATGTATAAATCCATACTTATATTATAAATGCGAAAGTAACTCTGTCTGTCTGTCTGTTACTCAATCACGCCATAACTACTGAACCAATTTGCATAAAATTTGGTATAGAGATATTTTGATACTCGAGAAAGGACATAGGATAGGTTTTATCCCGGAAATTCTAAGGGAACGGGTTTTTATTTGAAAAAGCGGGCGAAGCTGCGGGCGGAAAGCTAGTACCAAATAAATCCTTTATACAAAAAAGGTCACCGACATCTCTGAGAGGAGATACTAAATTGGAACCAAATGACAAGTATTTTCTACTAAACATAAGAAGAATCATTTCAATCGGTTGAAAAACCCACGGATAATATATCGACCAACACCTAAAGAACCTCCTTTATCTTGGAGTTTCGGTTAAAAAGGACTTTTTTTATGCAATAGGAGGCAACAGAGCAGACGCGTCACCTGGTGGTAAGTGCTCCACGTCGCCCATATGTACCCACAGTGCCAGAGACATTGTGAGTATTTTGCCGGTCTTTCAGGTAGGAATATGCTATAGGTATGGACTTATTTAATTTCAAGCAATACACAGCCCTAGACCCAAATTCTGCGAGAGAAACTTTTATTTTACGAGCTCTGTGATTCTGTTAATGTGCTTCAACTTTTATAATGAATCCTCAGTCTGGTTATTTAGATAAACATATTTTTGCGGCTTCTAGTTAGGATATCTATTTTGGATTACAGGAAATGTTTCGTAATTGAGAGATAATGTTTGTTTGTGTGTGTGTTATTTTTTTTGTTATGGCGCAAATGTATTATTAGTACACATTTGTGTTTCTTTTGGCAATCGTTTTTTTTTTTCAAACTGAATTTCAAAGTTTTTGGAAGAATACAAACAGTTCCTCATGAAACTAATGTACCTATTATTTTAACTGTACATTGTACAAGGAATTATTGTTATAGATAGAGAGATTTGCAATTTTGACAACGAAACAAAAATATTATGTAGTTTCAAATATTGAAATCCCTGACCGATCATGGCTCAATATAAAGATATAATAGTTGAAGTAGGTAGGTTCTTCATACATTGTTCTGTAATTAAAATTCACCGTGTTCTTAGACAGTACACTATAATTGCTCACATCTTGTAAACGATAGAGCACGACCTTAGTAGCGGCACGTTAGTCAATGCTACTGGATGAGCTTTATGCAAAAGTGAAGCCAGGGAAATTAAATTATTCATCTAGCGGTCCATTCAGCATCGCCCGTGGTACATCTTTACGTTTTCTTTCCATAAGAACCATCTTTGTACTACAAGGAATATTTTAAAAAAGAATTGTCGAAATCATTTCAGCCGCTCTCGAATTTTGCGCTTACTAACTTTTGGTTATTCATTTTTATTACCTAGACTACGCACAAGGAAGTTTAGAAATAGACAATACTAACTAATGGTGAATTTGAACCCAAAGACAAAAAACTAATTCATGTTATAAATTGTACTGTTTTAAGGGCAATTGTAGGATTTTGTTTCGTATTAAATCACAGAATTTATGACAATATAATAATTTACTTACACATTTAAATTTTCGCGCCTTATTTACTTTTACAAAATGAACTTTGACTACATACATCCATACTAATATTATAAATGCGAAAGTAACTCTGTCTGTCTGTCTGTTACTCAATCACGCCTAAACTACTGAACCAATTTGCATGAAATTTGGTATAGAGATATTTTGATACCCGAGAAAGCACATAGGCTACTTTTTACCCCGGGAAATAGGATAAGTTTTATTCCGGAAATCCCACGGGAACGGGAACTATGTGGGTTTTCCTTTGAAAACGCGGGCGAAGCCGCGGGCGGAAATCTAGTAGTAGATAATTTAAAGTTTGTAAAGTTTAGGTTTACATCAACGTAAAATAATAATAATTCCTGTGCTGTATAAGATATAAGAACTTGTCAAAAAATGCAAATATCCACCAAATTAATTTCACAAGCGTCAACTGTTTTTCTTTTGCATAATGCGAGCGTTTTAGGAGAAGCCAAGAGATAGCGTGCAGGCGAATTAATTAGGCAACTAAAAACTTTGCTCATTTCGGCTAATACCGTGAACAAGATGAAGGGCCAGTAAGTTTAGAAGTTTCTTTCAAATTACTCAAATAATTGCTGGATTTTGGATGACAAATGGACGAAATTCTCGCTGTTTAGACAATTTTCAGATTCATTTGGTTTGTAGGAATGTTTTTAGGGTTGGTTTGGATGATTTATGGAAAGTAATTGAGAGGAAAGATGCGATGTTGTTTGTTTCTATGATACTTTTTAGTCAAATTGACTTGACTAAATCGGAAGCAACTGTATCTTGACACTTAACTGTAGCTTGGAAAGATGACTACTTTGAGCATAAGATCAGGCCTTGTAAAGCATTTGTACATTTCACTTTTATAAAATATATTGTTAAGATAAGACTGATTGTACAATGAACAATAAATACATATTTTATGAGTAAGAAAGCTATTATTTTTCTTATATTGTGTGCGAAGCCGGAAAAAGCGACTATTTATTATATTACAAGACAACCGTGATTCACTCTTTATATGTAAGTTGAGTAAATAAAAATTAAAGCCATTGTTTCATTATAAAGAGTGAACATGTGTATAAATAAAGTAATTTATTCCCTCAGCCCCCGGAATCACAGACACAATAGAAAATCTATTGTGTCGTGGCCCGATCGGGCCGCTCGGTGGTCCCTTGACCATGACGATTGGTCGATTGGACGACGATGGTTATGACGATTGTAATTTATGGCGGACGGCCTTGACGACAACCTGTAGTTAGTTAAATAGTAACTGATAATAATGATAAATGATAATATTATGTTGATAAATCTCATAAGATAGATAATATTACAAAATTTCAGTCCCGTCTTTTTGCTAGTTACGGAATGAAAGTTTCATAAAAAAAGTAGGTACTATTTCTACACAAAAATTATTGCTACCTATTACTTATGACTTATTTAAATTAAACAACAGAGGAGGTCATTGTAATTCTTATTGAACTCAAAGTAGAGGATAAATTAAGTTCCGATGCAAAAGTGGTTAGATGATAATATCTAATAGATACTGCTCATTTTTGGCAAATAATCAAATTAAGATTAATTACAATATATATATATGTCACGGCTAAAGGTAGGTGAGAACATAAACTTAAGATTAGCCGGCTAAACTTAGGTTTATTTTCGACGAGGTGTTAATGTTAGTTTGTTCTATCTTTAGCCGGCTAAACTTAAGTGTAACCGCAGGCCCGTGGCTAAAAATGTCGGGGTGGGTAGATTTGGTTAGCGCCGGGCCGGTGGAGGGCTTGAGGGGCCCGCACAGTGCCAGAAAACACTCGCCCTGTTCCTTACATGTATTATAGTAACC